>CAIGQV010000366.1:159554-189661 GCA_903798115.1 Danio jaintianensis | reverse complement strand
TTAATATTAATAATAATAGTAATAATAAATAATAATCATCATAATATGATTTCAATAGACACTTGCATTACAGATTATTATTGTTTAGTGTAGCAACAAAAGCAGCCATAGTGTGTGACATCAGCTCTTACATAACAAACATGAACCCTATATTTAATCTCTGAAATGTGATTTAAAGATATTTACGTCTAAAATGCACAAATCCGTACATTCATATGTGCATCAAGATCTTTTTAAAAGCCTGCTGAACTGGACAGCATTATACTCCGATGGTGTATAAATAAACAGCACACCTCCTTTAAGGTTAATCAAGGTTAGTTAGTCATAACGTGACACCAGTCAATGGAAATTATATCCAGAGTTTTAGGTTTGTTCATTGTGTTTTCACACTTTTCTGTGCAAACCCTGAGTTTATTGTGTGTGTGTGTGTGTGTGTGTGTGAGAAGGCTTGCTCATATGGGACCTCCTGCTGTAAATTATTCATGCCCAGGCAGACCATAGAGCTCATCACACACATGTAGTTTCAGTGAATGAGAGTGTTTTTACGGTCATGCTGACCTGAGCACACTGAAAAGTATGATTCATTGTATTTACTAATTTCTTTAAAGGTAAGTGGTTGCAAACAATTTATATGGGCTGAATTTAAACAAGCAAATAAAGCTGAATATTTTATACAAATGTCTACCTTTTGTGTTATCTGGTGTTGAGCTGGTTGATTTAGCAGCTTGAACGTGAAGCTTTGATAGATATGAAGTTTTGCATGTGGCCATTTGAGGGAAGTTTGGCTTGTGATGCGTTATTGAAAGGTTATATTATAATAGGTTAAGTTTAACAACTTTATTAATCCCACAAGGGACAATTTATGTAGGCCAGTAGCATCATATGACATGCATCATACAGACATAATAAAAAAAAAAAGTTAGAGTTTAGGGGAAAAAAGCACAGCTCATCATAGTTCATAATAAATTCTATAGAAGCAATAAATATTTTAATATGTTAAAAATAAAGGAAACTGGCTAAAACTTTCAATTTTAAAGCCTAATAGCCTCTGGAGCAAAAGTAAAATTAAATGAACATTTAATGCTACATTTAATGATGAATATTGAATGCTTTCCAGATGTGAAGCTTTGAGTGCTCTTTTGCTAATTGAAAAAAAAAAATGTGTGATTTTATTTATTTTTTATTTAAACTTAATTTTATTTTAATGCATATTGTTGGCAATCCAATATTTCTCATTTTCATTGTTTAACTAGACGTGCATGTTCCGAGCATCTTTTGTTATTTATGTTTATTTATTTATGTATTTTAGGACATGATTAATTACTGGTAGTAATATAGTAAATATACAATACACTTTTCAGAGAGTCATAAAGATAAAAAAAAAAAATACCAGACATTGATACATTTAATTTAATAATTATAAAAAATTACATCATTATTTTATGAATATATTCTTGGCATGCAACAATTTGTATATGATTGCAGCACATCGACTTATTATTGTTATTATTTTTTTATATATAATTATTTTTAGGTTTTTTTAATCTTTATTGTATAGGACAGTATGGCGATGACTATTGTTATTATTTTAAAATGTTTTAGAAACATTATATACTTTGATTTGCCATAAATAAATGCGTTGATACTGATATGACATTGATTAAAATTATAATCTTAGTATCATAAAACTAAAATTTAAAACAAATATAATCTATAGACATTAAAAAAAAATAATAATAAACATGTTTAAAAAATTACCCAAAATGAATGCAAAATGTAATGACATATTTAAATACAAAAACAACTATAATAATATACAAAAATATACAAAATAATCTATATAGGCATTTTTTTAAAGAAATGAAATAAATGTTTAAAAAAATACCCCAAATTAACATATTTAAATACGAAAAAAAGACTATAATATTATCTCATTCATTTTCTTTTCGGCTTAGTCCCTTTATTAATCTGGGGTCGCACAGCAGAATGAACCGCCAACTTATCCAGCGTATGTTTTACGCAGCGGATGCCCTTCCAGCTGCAACCCATCACTGGGAAACATCCATACACACTCATTCACACACATACACGCACAATTTTAGCGTACCCAATTCACCTATAGCGCATGTGTTTGGACTGTGGGGGAAACCGGAGCACCCGGAGGAAACCCACGCCAACACGGGGAGAACATGCAAACTTCACACAGAAAGGCCAACTGACCCAGCCGAGGCTCAAACCAGCGACCTTCTTGCTGTGAGGCAATTGTTCTACCCACTGCGCCACCGTGACGCCCGACTAATATTATCTCAAGGGTGCTAAAATAACACTAGCATTAAGTAAAAAAAAAAAACCCACAAAAAAAACACTTCTCACAAATATGTTGTTGTAGTACAAAATAAAAACGAAAGTTCAACTAACAACATAGTTTGAAAAAACAACATAGTTTGCTCAAATGCTCTGGGGCATTGAGTTCCTACAAATGCTTTGAGCAATCTGAAGTGATCAGGTTTTGCAGCATGTTTGTGTGCAACACTTTAGCTTTGTGGTTTTGCTTGTGTGGTTCAGTTTGTAAATAGTGTGTGCGATTTAAATAGCATTTTTGTGGTTTTATAAGCACATATTACATGCGTAATTTGATTAATACATAGTTAAACCATGCAAACGTTTTGAGATATAAGTTAAAAAACTGAACGGACACCATTCCAACTGAACGGACACCATTCCAATTCACTATAATCTTCTATGTGAAGCTGCTTTGACACAATCTACATTGTAAAAGCGCTATAGAAATAAAGATGAATTGAATTGAATTGAATTAAAAATAAGTTATTTCAGAATCAGAATCGGTTTTATTGCCAAGTGTGCTTACACACACAAGGAATTTGTTTTGGCTACAGAAGCTTCCAGTGTACATAAAGTGAGAAGTGACAACACAAAATAAATATGAGAAAAATTTACACTTTTCTCAATTTTTCACTTTTCTCTGCCCTCCCGTAATTCTCTTTTATTTTCCAATATTTCCCAAATGGTGTTTAACAGATTCAGGAATTTTTCACAGTATTTTCTATAATATTTTTTCTTCTGGAGAAAGTCTTATTTGTTTTATTTCGGCTAGAATAAAAGCAGTTTTTAATTTCTTTAAAGCCATTTTAAGGTCAATATTATTATCCCTCTTAGCAATATTAGTTTTGGATTGTCTCCAGAACAAACCACTGTTATACAATGACTTGCTTAATTACTCTAACCTAATTTTAACCTAATTAAGTCTTTAAATGTCACTTTAAGCTGAATACTAGTATCTTGAAAAATATCTAGTCAAATATGATGTGCTGTCATCATGGCAAAGACAAAAGAGATGAGTTATTAAAACTATTAAAATGTGTTGAAAAAAATCTTCTAAATTGGGGAACAAATATACAGGAGGACTAATAATTCTGACTTCAACTTTATGTGCGATGATGATTGCATGGCTAGTCCAGTCCAGACTTGCTCTGACGGATGTTGACTCAAGCTAAAGATATAAATGGATGAGGTAATTAACATCATTACCAGAAGTTGTTGATGAAGCACACAGAGCTGGGTCTTAGTGTGTCTTCCTGTGTGAATAGGAAGCTGAGCATCTCAGTGTGTGTCACATGATGCTGTAAGAGCCACTTTCCTCACTGGCAGGATGAACATCAGGCTTGGATTCAATTAGACCAACTGTTCTGATAACCGCCGCAGATATTGAATGAAGCCAGCTTTATTAAGGCCTGCAGTGATGCTGAAGTAGATCATTTCAGCATTTTTTTGTTCTTTTTCGCAGTCTACACTCAAATAAAATATATTTTGTTTGAACTACTTATTTAAAATGAGCTGAAACAACACAATTATTAATATTTTTTTGGGACGACTTGATTGTTTTATCAGAATCAGAGTCAGAATCAGAAAGAGCTTTATTGCCAGGTATGTTCACACATACGAGGAATTTGGTTCGAACTACTTATGTAAATTAATCTGAAACAACACAATTATTGAGTTTTTTTTTTATTTGGGACAGCTTAATTGTTTTGTGTTCAATCCACTTAAATTTGTTAAGTTAACTTGATCGATTTGTGTTGGGACAACATGAGTGATTTGTGTGGAACCCAGTATTTTTTAAAGTGTAAACTGATTGCATGTCTTTTATTTTTAATGAAGATAGTTGCAGTGGAAGCTTTCTGATAGTTTAACTAGATGGTTGTGTTGTAAACAACAACTATTTATTTATTTGTTTATTTTTGGGCATGTTTGTTCATTTGATATACTGTGCTCAGCATAAATGAGTACACCCCCTTTTGAAAATGAATATTATTATGCATTTCACAGTGAAATATAGACAATTATCTTTGGTGTATTTAAACAAAACAGTTATTAAAATAAGAGTTTATCCACTGAACATCTTTAGGAATAGAAAAATAATACATTTAAATTAAAATGAGTTATTGCAACAACAACAAAAATAAAACCCAATAATAATAAAAGACATTATAATAATAAAAATCCTCAAATGGTTTACACAGTTATTTTATGTATATATATATATATATATAAATGGCTTGCAGCAATTCTGTACATTCTATAAACTAAATTGTAAAAAATTATGCAACACATTAAAGTGTCATACATATACAACTTTTGTTTTTTTATATTGTAACATTGTTGTTTGATGTAGATATGAGTTTGTTTTCAGATTTATCATTGTGAATTGTGATGTTCAGCTCTGCATTGCGCATGAGATTACTAATAACTAGCATTACCTCTAATTCTATGCATATGACTTATACATGTGGATTATGTGCACATCTGCTTAGATAGAGCTCCTCTGTGCCATTTAAAATGTATTTTATTGGATGTTTTCATGCTTTTGAGTCAGAATATTATCATATATTGACCAATGTTTTGCAATTTTTGGATATGCGTCTTTTATTTTGTTAGCAATTAGGCTTTTATTTCAGCTACGTTAAGAAAACCGCAACCATAATGTCTTTAGTTTTTGATTTTAAAGTATGCTGTGCTATATTCAGCATATTGGCTGCTCATATGTGTTTCTTATGTGAGAAAACAGGATTTCCATCACACGGTAGTTTTTTAGTTCTGAATAATGCTATATTTGGTTTTTAGAACCAAGAGTTGCTTAAGCATAAATCTGTGTACATTTTATTTATTTCTTCTTAATGACTCCTTTACCAATGCTTCATTTTTAATTGACTTAAAGTGCAGAATAAATCTCTATTTAATTCCAAATGTTATTGTTTTTCCAATTAAATAGTCTTATATTGTTATATTCATAATAATTGACTACTAAACAAGAAATATAAAACATTTGGGTGAATTCTAAATTCAATTCATGAAGTCATACACATAATATACACATCATACACATATATACACAAAAGTGACAGAAGTATAACTATGAAATGTATATATATATATATATATATATATAAATATCTATGAATGTAAACAATATATAATACTGATTGTGGAGTAATGTAAACAATGTATAGTAGTTAAGTGTATAAAATTGTGCTTATTATGCAAAAAGTGCCTAGTGCAATAGGCTTATGTGCAAACAACAGTATAATGGCCGGAGCAGATTGAGTGCAGTTGTATGCATTAATAGTGCAAACTGAGACGAAGAATATAATGTGCTACTGAGCAGATCTAGCCGTTCAGTACAGTGTAAACAATGTATAGTTTGTCCATATGCTCCAAAAAAAACTAAACTAGAAACTATTTATGTCCACTGGCTATCCGTTTAAAAGTCTGATAGCTGATGGGAAAAAAGAGTTCTTGAGCCTGGCAGTCCTGCATCTCACACTCCTATACCTCCGCCCTGAGGGTAGGAGTGTGAAAATTCTGTGTTGTGGGTGCGTGGGGTCTTTCAGGATGGAGGCAGCTCTCTTCTGGACTCTGCGATGGTAGATAGTCTGCAGAGAAGGCAGTGAGGTCCTGATGATCTTCTCTGCAGTCCTCACCACTCTCTGCAGGCGTTTGCGGTCCTTAGGTCCAGTAGCGTTGCCATACCACACAGTAATACAGCTGGTCAGGATGCTCTCAACCACACAGCTGTAGAAGTTGCTGAGGATCTTAGATGACAGACCAAGTTTCCTCAGCTTCCTTAAGAAGTACAGCCGCTGGTGTGCTTTCTTGACCAAATGTAAATGTAATATTTTGTAAAAATTACAGTTGTTTTATTACAATCATGATGCTAATGCATTACATTGATGCATCGTGCATCTTTTTCAGGTGTTACATTGGCCTACTTGTAAAATTAATATGTGAATGTAAAGACAATATGTACTGTGTCAAATCATAAATTAATTCTTATATGGCTTTTTTTAATGCCATGCACAAAAGTAAATTCGGAGAGAGCATTTTGAGCACTATTATGACTGTATGTTTTGTTATTGTGTCCGATCATTAGCTTTTGATTGATGATGCCATTATATTTAATATACTTACTGTTGGCCTGACCTCTGACCTTTTGATGAGCCTTATAGAAATCCAGATTTCACTCAGCTGTAATTTCGGCATTCATATGATCACGCTATGGGTCTTTTTGTCAATAATAAGGGTGTCTAGACAGATCAGCCTTCAAAACAGAGACTAAAAACTATTTGTCAGATACCCTGTTTACCTTTAACTTATGATTTTGGTTGGTGATCCATACAAAAATCCTACTGATAGTTATTGCTTTCTTGTTTCCACTGTTTGCAGCTTTATCATCTTTCTATGGGAAATTCTGTCACACACACACACAATGCTGGCATCACACACATATACATAGAGGGAGATCAGTGTGTGTGCCAGGACTCCCATGTGTCTTGTGGGTGTTTTCTGTTTGCCCTTTGCATCCGTTTCAAGCTTTTGCTAGAAAGTGTCTTAATTTTGCAGTGTTTTTACACATCTATTTGAAAGTGTAATGGGTTTTTCTGGAGGGTTATTTCTGTAGTCTTATTACCACTTTGGAATTATAAGGTTCGATCTGCATTGTGAGTGGTTTTGAGATATTGAGCTTTACATTACAGTACTTTACAGTACATAGAGACAGTTTTTACATTCCATACTGCAAAGATGATATGGCGATCATGTTTTATAAGTCTCAAAATATATGCATCTGCTTTTAGTATTATGTTATTATATTTTATTTTATTTTATATAATATAGGATTAGAATTAGCTATTTTCTTATGGCTGTGGCTTATAATTATATTAATATTAGTTGTTTTTTTCATTTAAAACATATAATAAATATATAATAAATGTATAATAATAATAATAATAATAAATATGTAATAAAATAGAGTAATTAAAAATCAAATAACGTATATTAATGGCAAAACAAAATTATATATAAAATACATTTCAAATAATGGACTTATGTGGATATAATGGATATATTCTACTTTGTGATTATTATATATTGTTATTAGAAATTTGACCTGAACCTCCAGCGTTACCCTGTACACCAAGTCTATTTTTTTCTCAAATATTTTAATCTAATTAAATCAAATAAAAAAATAAACAAAAAGGTTTTTATTTCTAAAAAGGACTTGGTGTACAGGGTAACGCTGGAGGTTCAGGTCAAACTGGTTCAGGCATTTTTTGGGTTTTCTCTACATGCCACATCAGTGTCCCTAAAGTATCGGGACTTTAATACAATAAACAGAGTCCCTCCCTACCAATCAATAGAGCTCTTATGGTTGTAATAAAATTTGGCTTATTATTAAAAATAATAATAATATATTTATTTATTTATTAAAATATATAATAAATAAATAATAAAAACAATATAAAATAATTTTAATTAATTAAAACTAATAGCAATAGTATAATCACAAAGTATAATATAAAAGTTCAATTTGGACTTGGGACAGGTGTACAGGGTAACACTGGAGGTTCAGGTCAAACTAGTTTGGACATTTTTTGGGGTTTCCTCTGAACATCAGTGTCCCTCTAGTAGTTGGGCCTTTAATACAATAAACAGAGACCCTCCCCACCAATCAATAGAGCTTTTGAGATTTGTATAAATAATAAAAACTATATAAAATATTTTAGATTAATTAACAATAATAGCAATAGTATAATCTAATAATTAAATATAAAATGAATTTGAAAATGAAAAGGAGTTGTGACAGGTGTACAGGGTAATGCTGGAGGTTCAGGTCAAACTAGTTTAGGCAGTTTTGGGGGTTTCCTCTGAACATCAGTGTCCCTCGAGTGTTGGGCCTTTAATACAATAAACAGAGACCCTCCCCACCAATCAATAGAGCTCAAGCTGGACATCTGCTGGTCATCACTCTCACCCTTCCCCTGACCGTCTGATGGCTTTATTACTCTAATTCTAAAGTTAAACGAACTTTCTAGTTACAAAACCGCTTCAGAACACTTGTTGACCATTATATAAAAAAATTTTTTGGTACTTCATTGTTATGATTATGCATAAAGATCATTTATGATTAGCTAACTTCTGCATTAGGGCTGTATATATCGTTTCAGCATAGATATCGCAATGTGTGCATCCTCAATAGTAGAATCGCAAGATGTCATGTTGAGTCGGAATTATAGTTGGCCAGGAGCTACAGAATTGTACTTAATTACTTTACTCATATGGAATATATTTATGCAACAAAGAAATCTTTTTTTTCTTACTTAGAATTTTTGTCTTGTTTCTAGTCCAAATACATCTACAATTCAAAGCGAAAATGAGATTATTTTGGCAGAAAATTTTGCTTGTTTTAAGAAAAAAAACAATCTTAATTTTGACTTAAAAGTTGAAAACAAAACAATATTTTTACTTGATCTAACTAGATATTTGGATGAGAAACACAACAAAGCAAAGTAAGAAAAGCATTTTGCATTGTGATTACTCCATATCTGTACCTGACTACTGTTAGGCTCCCCAGAAAACTGTCAAATAGTGCTATTCTTGTGAAAATGTATTCATATCGCAATATTTATCTCAGAAAAATCAAATATCGCAATATCCGGATTTTCCGATATCGTGCATGCTGGCATAGCTTTGCAAGATTGACACAACAAAATTGTCTGTATGATAATAGTTAAACACATAGTACATAAAACTCTTAATTCAAAAGAGCAGAAAAGTCTAGTCTCCTTTTAAAAACGCTTTCATTTCAGCAGTTTGTGTTTGAGTGCGATATCAGATTAAGTCGTCACCATGGCGATCGACCGTATGTATAGGATGTTGAGTTCAAGATCCTCAGTTTGATGATCCATCACTCATCCGTCTATACCGACTGTGTTTTTTTTTTTTTATCCCACAGGAAATTAAACCCCAGAGCCACTATAACCATGGCTATAACGAGAGCCGCAAGAGCCACGTGGACGACTACAGCACTTGGGATATCGTCAAAGCCACCCAGTGAGTCTGGACACAACACACACGCAAACAAACACACACACACACACAGTCATATGGTCCTGGAAAAGTCATGGAATTTTGGCAAGGCATTTTCCACTCCTGGAAAAGTTTTGGAAAAATAAACCCAAAATTCATGGATATTTTTAAAGAAATATCTGTGTACTTGAATATATCTGAGATGATAATATTGCTTAAATACAATAAGTTAAATACAATTGTGTTGTCCGTCCTTTTACGTGACGTTCTCTGCTTGGGGTAAAAAAAGCAACTCGCAGTTTCAGCTTCGCCTCTGCTTCACTCGCTTTCACCGTAATTCAAGATATATGAGTGTGGTGTCCAGAAACGATCTCTAACTACAGAAGTAAGATACTCTGATTGCTAAAGACTAATTTGTACTATTCTTATGACAACACAAGCCAACATTTCTAAGATTTTCTCACAGACGGCAAGATACTTTCTAAGAATTATTTTACAGTATATTAAGTTAATGCAAAAACCTGACACTGTTGATTTGGTGTTTGTTTGCAGAATGTCTAAAGGCTGTTGTTCAGGGCTGTTTTGTGTTGTAAGCTGATCTGTTTTTGTGCTCAGGTATGGGATATTCGAGCGCTGCCGTGAGCTGGTGGAGGCCGGATATGATGTCCGTCAGCCGGATAAAGAAAACGTCACGCTCCTGCACTGGGCCGCAATCAACAACCGCGTAGATTTGGTCAAGTATGTCTTTGTTTTTAATCAATTTTACACATAATCCTCTTCCTCTCTTTTATATTAGACAATTCTTCTGGCTAGATTTTGTTTCCCTTTGTTATTAAGACCACAGATATACACAGAGGAATGAAGAGATTTATTACTCTGTCAGTGTTCAGGTGAAGCACAACCAACTGAGAATTCTCATTATGAGAGTGTTATTGTGAATGTCTGTGTGTGAGTGTTTGTGTGTCTTATGGCCAGTACACACCAAGCCGACGGCAAACAACTTGCGCAGATGAAACCTAACTATGTTATCGCCTCATTTCTGGTTCCGTCTGGTCCAAAAAGCTGCATGTGAACACACCAAACGGATGAAAGCTGACTGATTCAAGAGCTCGCGTTCTGCGCCTGCATGGGTGGAAGTGTTTTTATCTCTGCGGAGGGCAGTTTCTGTTTTCTCGTTCACAATCAAGGTGTCCGCAGGGTCTTAGAAAGTCTTACATTTCAAAAACTAAATTTTAGGCCATAAAAGGTCTTAAATTTACTGAGATTTTGTGTTGTAGGTCTTAAATCATTTTAAACAGGTCTTCATTTTCCTCTGTCTGTCACCAATAATGCATCTCAATGAAACTGTAATTATCTTCCCTACAATAACATTTGTTTAAATGTTCTCCATATGTTTTAGACAGACTGTTGTGCAGACATTTAGTTTATTATAGTGTTTTTGAACTTAGAATTTGCTTGTTTTGACACATTTAAAATATCTGGTTAAGAAATTACTCAAAATAGTTTTGATGAGGCAAGTTCAAGTCTTTTTCATTGGCTCAACAATGCCATTAGAAAAAAATCCTTAGCTTTTAGACCTGTAAGTCTGAAATGTGCTTCATAATGGTCTTAAAATGTCTTAAATTTGACTTGGTGAAACCTGCAGAAACCCTGACAATGGCCGACCAGAACGTTCAACACACAAGTGCAAAGGGTAAACAAAGCAGCGTTCAGTGCCATTATCACACTAATTGTCGTACATCACGGAGGGATTCGCTCCTGCAAATGTCTGATAGTCTAATAATTGGTATTATTTGCAAATATTTGAGAAATGTAGTGAGATTACAGCCGAACTATTTGTGATCGTTCTTGACTTGAATTGTTTACTTGCTACGCCACTGAATAACCAATCAGAGAGCACTCTTTTCAGCCGACGGCCGATGCAGATTCGGCATGTTGAATCAGGCCAATGAGCTTCAACGTTAACTTGATGAGAGCCGACATGTGGAAAACACCAAACACACTAGTAGGGCCGACAAAACCCAATGGCCAACAGTCGGCTTGGTGCATCCCGGCCCTTAGATGTCTTACTGAAGTGTCTCTGCCTGCTCTTTTCATAGGTATTACATATCTAAAGGTGCTATAGTGGACCAGCTGGGAGGAGATCTCAACTCTACACCACTGCACTGGGCTACAAGGTGACTTTTCAATGCAATACTAGCACTAGATTGCATACGGCCTATTGTTTACCCAAAAATGTATTAATATGCCATCCAGTTGTTAAAATAAAAGCCTAATTTAAATATAATTATTACATAAGCTTGAAAGTATCTGAAATATAAGAATTTGGTGAACAGACAAATTAAAACACTAAAACTAATGAAAACAAACGCAGAACAAAATACTGAATATGTATTCAAATGAAAATGAAAGCAAAAAATCTAATGTAGTAGTTCAAAACATTACAGTAGTCATAATTCATTGCATTGTATTGTAGGATACAAGCTATTCTGTGCATACTAAACATGTGCATAATGTGCAAGAATACTGCAAGTGTGTCACAGTTAATCATGGTGTGTGTGTGTGTGACCCCTCTGGTCTGTTATGTGTCATTCAGACAAGGTCATCTCTCCATGGTGGTGCAGTTAATGAAGTACGGCGCTGATCCGTCTCTCATCGATGGCGAGGGCTGTAGTTGTGTTCATCTGGCTGCTCAATTTGGACACACATCTATCGTGGCTTACCTCATCGCCAAGGGCCAGGTACGAGCCAATCAGATCTCAGTGTGGGCGGAGCTATACAGGAAATATGACTAATGTAGAACCAAGCTAACGTCATTTTATACAGTTTATTAATGCATTCAGACCTATATAAATGAATATGTAATGCAAAAAACAGTATATTGATCTCAAATGCATGTTGAAGGTTGATGTGAAAGGATGGATTTGTCCATTCTCAGCCTGCAGGGGGCGTTTGTGACATTTCCATTCACAGTAGTTTGACCTCTAGGGAATATAATAAATGCATTTGATCTCAGTCTGATCTCACTTTTATGTCTGTTCTGTGCTTCTCCAGGATGTGGATATGATGGATCAGAATGGCATGACCCCTTTGATGTGGGCTGCGTATCGGACACACAGGTAGGCTTATGATGCTATCATATTTTCTTGTTGCGATTGATTGCTTAAGCTTTTATCAGGATATACAACATTATTACAATATTAGATACCCAGGTTGCAAATTTTAACTGCTTAAAATACTTTAAAACACTTACAGTAATGTAGTCTTTTACAACAACAATAGTAAACTGGTCATCCGGTAATCAACAACAGGTAAACAGGTAATTAACAACAACAACAAAAACTTAATGCATTGCTTTATTGTACTTGCATGTTCAGAGTAAACAAAAGCATGATGAAGTACAATATGTAATACTTTACAATACAGTCTAATTAGTAAACATTAGTTAATGAATTGAATGAAAATCAACAGTGAGAATATATCTATTTAAAATATCTGACTTGTATTAGTTATTAACTATAAATAAAATTAAAAGTATAAGAAATAGCCATATTATATTTATTTTTTTAAAATTCGAATTGTTAACTAATTGTTTTATTTATTTACGCCATTTAATTAAACAGTTACTACTTTTTAATGTGTTATTAGGCAAACCAACAATAAGAAATAGCTATATTATAGTTATTTAAAAAAATCTAATTTTACCTAATTTTATTAGTTAATAAATCTCCATTTTAATAAATATAGTTATTTAAAAAAAATCTAATCTTAAGTAATTTTATTAGTTATTAACTCTATTTAAAAAAACAATTATAACTTTTTAAAATTGTTATTAGGTAAATCAACAGTGAGAAATAGCTCTATTATAGTTATCTAAAAAAAATCTAATTATTACTCATTTTAACTTAATTTAATAAAACAATTACATATTTATGTGTTATTATTAGGCAAATCAATAGTGAGAAATATTATATATTATTATTAACATATTATAGTTATTTAAAAAAAATCTCTTTTTATTATTTATTAACTCCATTTAATAAAACAATTACAACTTTTTAATGTGTTATTAGGCTAATCAACAGCCATATTATAAATATTTAAAATATATATATAATTTAACAAAATTTATTAGTTATTAACTTTTAATAAAACATTTACAACTTTTTATGCGGTATTAGGCATTAACTAAGATAATAACATCAGCTAAGATTAATAAATGGTCTTGTAGTGGTCATTACATTGACTTAATAGTCAGAATTGTCAATGTTGTAGGCCAGATTTACATGTAAAAATGTTAATAGTTTTTCAAAATAAATCCCCTATTAAGTCTTCCAGCATTTGGCTCTGTTATGAACACAATGTCAATATTCTTAAAAAGCAAGTTTAAATATTAAATAATTATTCACTATATTTTGAAGTGCTCATGATATCAATATTGTGCACGATCATTATCACAATATATTGAATTATTGAATATCTGCACATGTCTGTGCACAGGTTTGAGTGTTTTTAAGATTTTTAAGCTGAAACCCGTTGGCAAACTTTCTAAAAATATATATATCTTTTTGTTACAAGTAGTTTTGTAAGTCACTTTTTTCCCTGTGTGTTTTGTGAGAAGATATTTTACTCTGCCATTGTGAGATGTAAATCTAATAGCTGTGTTTTCTTGCGTTGCACCGCAGTGTTGACCCAACACGGCTGTTGCTGACGTTTAATGTGTCCGTGAATCTGGGTGATAAATATCATAAGAACACGGCTCTACACTGGGCCGTTCTGGCCGGAAACACTACGGTCATCAGTCTGCTTCTGGAGGCAAATGCTAATGTCGATGCACAGAACATCAAGGTAAAGTCCAGAAGGCTATTTTAGTAGGCCTGTCACAATAATCAATATATGGACTTATTGCACAACATCTCTCTTTTAAATTATACATTAGATTAGTCCGTATCAAACCCAAAACTGGTACTAATCTAATCAAAAAAAATTTTGTATCACACCCAAATTAATATGTTGTGGAAAAATATTAAATGCCATTTTTAAAAAGAGAAAAAATCAAGAATTCCTAAAGAGGTTTGGTAACTAAACTCTTATTTTTAATGAATATAACAGTATAACTTGTGTATATTCACTGAAATATTGATAAAAATTGTGGTTGTATACTCATTTTTGCTATGTACTGTACATATGTCTAATAGTGTTTGTGATGGCAGGGAGAGACGCCGCTGGATCTGGCTAAACAGAGGAAAAATGTGTGGATGATCAATCATCTGCAGGAGGCCAGACAGGCCAAAGGCTACGACAGCCCATCATATCTGAAACGACTCAAGATGGACAAGGTAGAGCGACTAGCCGACGTCAAGGAAAAAATCAGCAAAATGCATGCTGAATAATGCAGACTCTGTGTCTCAATGCTGGAAAACACAATGTGATTTCTGCCTTGATCTGCTTTGTGGATGAGTCAGTGTCTTAAATAAGCTAAATTTGTTTTATTTCATGGTCTTAAAATGTTTAAAGGGGTCTTGTAATGCTATATAAAGGGTTAGTTCACCCAAAAAAAATTATTCTGTATGACACAAAGGAAGATGTACTGAAGAATGTTGGTAAAAAAGCAGCCATTAACTTCCATTGTATTTGTTGTTCTTGTATTCTGCACTTAAAGGGACAGTTCACCCCAAAATGAAAATGTACTTACTATTTACTCTTCCACAAGTGGGTTTCATTTTTCTGTTGAACACTAAAGAAGACCAAGAAAGCTGAAAACCTGTAACTATTGACCTCCGTTGTAGGAAAGACGAATGCTATGGAAGTCAATGGTTACCGGTTTTTTAGCATTCTCCAAAATTTCTTTCTTTGTGTTTGGGACAAGTGAAGGGTGAGTACATGATGGCAGAATTTTCAGTTTTGGGTGAACTATCCCTTTAAGAAAATTCTCACAGATGTAACCTCATTCATCTAGAGAATGTTTATTAATCTGTCCATTTTTTGTGTGTGTGCAGGAGTTCAGACAGAAGGTGATGTTGGGAACTCCCTTTCTGGTGATTTGGCTGGTGGGATTTATTGCTGATTTGGACATTGATTCGTGGCTCATCAAGGGTGTTATGTATGCAGTGATGTGGCTCGTCGTGCAGTTCCTGTCCAAGTACGACACACACACACACACACACACACACACACACACACACACACACACAGCCATTATACAAGGCTTCTGCCTATACAGTGGGGGAAATAAGTATTGAACATGTCATGTTTTTTCCTGGGAATCATATTTCTAAAGGAGCTGTTGACATGGGATTGAACCAGATTTTGGTAAAAACCCAAACAATACAAACATGAAAATAACACAAAACAAAAATATTATTTCTGTGTAATAACACTGGAATGACAGAAGGAGAAAGTGCTGAACTACTGAAACGTATTTAATACATTATATAAAAGGCTTTATTGTTGACTGCAGCTTAAAGACGCCTCTCATATGGAGAATGAAGTCACATGCATTGCTCAGGTGTGAGTTTCTCACAGACTTCAACAGAGTGTAAAAATCTGGATGGTTCTGTGGGTCTCGTCAATCAAATCTGAGCTTTATTTCGTATTTTCTTTTAGATTGGAGTCAGGTGATTGTCTGGGCCGTTCTACAGCTTGATTTTCTTTCTCTGAAAGCATCTGAGAGTTTCCTTGGCTGTGTTTTGGATCATTGTCTTGCTGAAATGTCCACCCTGGTTTCATCTTCATCCTCCTGCTAATGTAGATGCTGGACTGAAGTAGCTGATATTCATTTACACTGAGGAAGGGCAGAAGGTTGCTGAGGAACTACTGAGAGATTTCAGCTGCTGTCTGGGCTTTCAATGCCGAACTACACTTCTCTTCTTTCATGTGTTCGATACTCTTTCCCTGCATCATTTTTTTTTATTACACATAACTTCATTTGTAAACTAATTAATATAGTTTTCTTTGCATATATGGATTTATTTGGTTGTTACCAACATCTGGTGAAAATTTCAAGTCAACAGCACCTTTAGAAATATGTTTTCTGAGAAAAATGGTGATTTGTCAATACTTATTTCCCCCACGTTATCAGATATTCTTCTTGCCATTCATTTCTTAAGCTTTTATCAGCAGGCAGTCTGCAGGATTTTAAAAAATCTTCACTGAAATATTGACTTTTAGGTCTTAAATCATTTTAAATGGGTCTTAATTTTCTGAATATTCTTAAAAGGCCCAGTATTTTAATGGATTCTGATGTGAGCTAACATGTGATCTCTGTTTCTAGGTCTTTTTTCGATCACTCCATGCACAGCGCTCTTCCTCTGGGCATCTATCTGGCCACAAAATTCTGGATGTACATCACCTGGTTTTATTGGTTCTGGAATGATATCCTTTTCACTTGCTCCAATTTGTTGGTGATTATAATGTGGATTTGATGCGACCAACTTAACCAGAATATTCTGTTGTGGCATTTAAGTCAATTAACAATAGCAGCAGATTTAGCATTCGCTGAAATGACTCATTTGAGTGTCCATTTATATCAGTTTAAATGAACATCCGGATCAGAACACTGACAGTAGGAAAACCAGGCCACCTTTTTTATCCAAGAGCAAAACATTTCTATATATTGGTTAAAAAAAGCATATTTTCTTCTGTCTGTTGTTTTTGTTTTTCAGTGCAAACTTAAAGGGGACTTATTATGCAAATAATACTTTTATAAGGGGTTTAAACAGTTGTGTGGCAACAATATAGCCAGCAGCTAATGGTAAAAAGTAATGAATTAACTTTTTTATAACCACACTTGATAAAAACAGTGTGCAGAAACACTTTGATTGACATTCTCCCTCTGTACGTGCCATCAGAGGGGGAAAGCCCCGCCTATTGACCATTTCTCCCTCATTAGCATAAACAGCCCTGAGTGAGAAGCAGCCGTCCGCCATTAGTTTTTTAACTGCTGAAGATAATGTCAGAGACTAAGAGACATTACAAATGTGGAGTTTTAGATGCACAGACTACCTTCTATCTTTTAGTTTTTCACAAAAATGACATTAGTCCTGTTTTAAATCTGCTGCAATGCTGACTCATAGGTGTTTGTAGCTCCGCCCTCTTTTGAAAAGAGCACAATCTCATTTGCATTTAAAGCGACAGTCACCAAAACGGTGCAATAAAGCCCAAAAGGGTCAGTTTCAAAGAGTTAGAAAACATTATTTGTGTGGTATTTTGAGCTGGAACTTCACATACACACACTAGGAACACATACATCTTGTAAAAAGGGGCATAATAGGTCCCTTTTTAAAACTAGGTCGCTGGATTGACCCAGTTTATATGGGAATATCTCTTTTCACTGCTGAAAATGATCTTGTAGAGAAGCCCCATTTAAATGTGCACTCAGTGTGACGGACCTAATAAAAGGAACAGATGATATAGATGGGAATTTAGCGGTGCAATTTAATATCTGGATGTTTTCAATGGTTCTAAACTCATATCGCTCATTCAATGGTGTTTTTGTTTTTGTTTGTTTGTTTGTTTGTTTTTATTTGGAGCGGATTTCTCTGAAGTTGCACTGTAAATTTAAGTCTTTATAGAGCTTTTTCTATGAAGATTGTCAAAGCAGCTTTACATAAATTAAGAAAAAAGACACGTGCATTATAACAGCACAACTCTGGGCAGATGCATCAGCTTTGGCAGGCTTGATATGGCTAATTTTCAAGGGATTTCTTTAATCAGTAGTGACTTGCATGATGAATGTAGTGAAAATGACACCTTAAGTGAAATAATGTGGGTGAGAGGATGGCTGTGGTGTGGTGAACATGGTAAGAAAAAAAAAAATCTGCTATAACTATTGGTGCTCCACACTAGTTTATATTATTTATATGAGATAAAGATGCACAAAAGAAATCTAAATCCCACATTCTGATAGCTCGATAAAATGCTTATTAATAGTTAGTAAGGTGGAAGTTGGCTTTAGCTTTTGGGTATGATTAGGGATGTAGAAATAAAATCATACGTCATAACTACTAAAAATAAATAAATAAACAGGTAATACGCCAGGAGTTAATAGCATGAATTGTGACTTAAACTAAAGTGTTACTGTCATTTGTTATGAATAATCTGATCCTTTGGTTTGTGCACTTTGTGAAGTATTTATTTGGCTGAATTATCCCAAAATTGCCACTGTGCATGGCAATGTAATATAAATAAACAGCATTTCAACAGCTTTAAATGATCAGTGTCACATATAATTACTCATAGTGTGATATAAGATTCTGTTCAAGACGCCCACGATTAGGTGTGAGAGTAATGAAGTACAAACACAAGAAAGCCGACTTGCTTTTTGGTAATGACACATGTTGCGTTTCTGTGTTTATAGTGCTGTCAGACTGTGGGCAAATAGGATTTATTTTCAAAGCTGAAGCATTTCCTCCGTTCTTGAATGAACCACTCCAGACCTGACTCATGTCTGGATCTGCTGCTGAAATGTGGTTTGTGTGATTGGAGGTTGTTGAGGGATTTTTTAGCGTTCACAGATCCTCTATATGTCCAGGTGCTTCAGGAATAGAAACGATGCACTCTGGGTGGATTCGTTTCAATCTCGCCTTCATCGTTCAACAATAGAGCTTAATCTCCTCTGAGGATTAAGCTGTGTTTTTTTGTTTTTTTTACTGCGGTAATTGTTGCCTGAGCTCAGTTTTACAAAACCACAGACCCACTTACAGGAGAAACAGAATTTCTGCTTTTGTTAGGTTGTTTTTTTTGTGTCTGGACATCCAGAGTTGTTTAATCGTCTCTGGTTGATTGAGATTTTGTAGATTTCCAGACAATAAATGGATGGAATAATTCATTCTAATGTTGTAACTCAAAATTCCACAGAACTTTCTGAGTCCCTTAAGGATAGGTCCCTTTAAAGTCCCAGGTTTACTTCAAACGAAATGAAAGAATGAACTTTTTTGGCGGAGTTCCAGAACACACACACCGATTGCATAAACACAACGGACCAATGGTAGCTCAAAGATGTTTTGGAGTCAAAACCCAATTTCCCCAAAAGTTAGCTTTGGTGAGCGGTTTCGAACTTTCAAAAACACCATCATTTTGGCTGGATTTGGTTCAAAATGGTGTCATTTCAGTTTTTTATTTTCAATTAGTTTGAAGTACGCTGGGTGCCTTGAGTGTAAATTGCTTTAGTTCATTTATTATTGTCGCTTTCAGTGTTTTGTCTAAAGTTTTGTGATTGAATCATTCTCTTAAGTGAATCAGTTCAACCAATTCTCAGCCCAGCAAGCATTTTGTGATATTAAAAGAAGTCTAATAGATGTCTAATAGACGTCTAAACATAGATGTTTGGCTAAAACAAGGCTAAACTTGGGCTGTCAGTGAAAATCTAATAACTGTCTAAGTCTAAGAACAGCCCACAACTAGACTAGTCATCAAATATACAGGAATGAATGACTACACATATGAAGTCCTTTTGAATCAGTGTATTTGATAACTAGTCTAGAATTGGGCTATTTTTAGACGTCTATTAGATGACTGACAGCCCACATTTAGCCTTGTTTTTAGCCAAGTGGCTATGTTTAGACATCTATTAGACTAAAACCCCAAAAATGCTTGCTGGTTCACTGAATACAATGATTCAATCACAAAACTTTAGGCAAAACTCTGAAAGCAAGAATAATAAATGAACTAAGGCCATTTAGACTTAAATCTGTCAAACACAAACTTTCTTGGTGGGAGATTAATCTGATTGATATTTACAAATCAGTCTGATTCAAAACTATTTTTAGACTTTTAGCAAGTAATTGCCAATGATCATGGGATCTTATTGGTCTACAATTTTAATAAATGTAACTTCCTTAACCATCCACACATCTCCCATTCGTCACCATCCACTTGCCCTTCCTGCTTAACAGTCTGGCTCTTTTCTACAACTTTGGCAAGTCCTGGAAGTCTGACCCTGGTATTATCAAAGCATCTGAGGAGCAGAAGAAAAAGGTACCAAAAACTAAATGACTTCAGCTGTAATTAGAGCAAGTGTAACAAGAGAAACCATAATATCTCCTTTTTTTTTTTTTTTTTCCTCATTGATAATTTAGAGCGGGAGATGCAATCACAGGCTGTCATGTTATCTTGTGTTGAATGTCAGATATACACAAAATTGTAATGCATGTTAAGTTTATCCACATTTTGATGTTTCAATCCTGTGTTTTTCCCTAAATGCATGGCTGCAAACATCTTTTGAAGGACAAATGTCTATCAAGGCTGATGCAGCAAATCCTAAATAGTTAAATGTTCGTCTTGGACTGCTAAGGAACAATCCAGTTCCTTCAGAAAATGTAATTTGCTTTCCTCTTCTTTATCTCTAGACTATAGTTGAATTGGCAGAAACAGGCTCTCTGGATCTCAGCATATTCTGCAGCACCTGTTTGGTAATTATGACTCCTTTTTTCCATTCTGCACAACTGTTTGAACACATTGAACAGTCCTCGAGCGTCTGCCAGCTAATAACCTAACAGTCTGATTTGCATGGCAATTTCCATGAAGGTTCATGCACTTAAATCATTGTTTACCGATCTGTTCTCTGCAGATACGGAAGCCCATCAGGTCAAAACACTGCGCCGTGTGCAATCGATGCATCGCCAAGTTTGATCACCACTGCCCGTGGGTTGGGAACTGCGTTGGTGAGTTTTCCAACACCACTTTTTTTTCCGTCAGCTCTCTTTATAGCTTAAACTTTTTTTATTTCTTTGGATTTGTGGGTTCATATCTGTCAATTCTGTTTATATGCAAATTTTCCACAGGGTCTTAAGAAGTCTGAAAAAGTATAAAATAAAAATTACAAAATTTTAGGCCTTAAAATTCTAAAGTTGCGAGAAAAACATTTGATTTAAGCTATAAACTCTCTTTAAAAATATGGGGCTCCTTTCTTGGATACATATTTTAACAATGCCTCTGTAATTATTTTTTTCTGTAATAATGTTTTTGTTAATTATTTTGTTTCTTATTCAATTTGACTGGCTAAGATTCTTTTGATGGTGCTGCATAATTACTGTATTGTTTGCTAGTGTTTTGGTGCATGTTCTAGTTGCTATCAGGTAATAATGCTGAGATAATTTTGGTAACATATATACATATATACAATAATCAATATATGGACTTATCGCATGGACATGACCTCAATCATTTTTGGTGATGCAATATATATCACCCTGTGGTACAGTCAATCCTCCCAAACCTGTCTGGGTCCAGTCAGACCAACTGCGAGCAGGATATGTGACTCACATGCTGTAGGAGTCCATTAAGTTTTGTGTTTCTTCTTCCCATTGTTTGCAACAGGAAGTGGAAACCACCGTTATTTTATGGGCTACTTGTTCTTCCTGTTGTGCATGATCTGTTGGATGATGTATGGATGCATTTGTTGTAAGTATACTTGATTTAGTAAAGCCACTGAGTATAATCCTTTGAATCTGTTTTTGAACAAATCATTTGATTCAGTGATCCTTTCATATAGACAACCATTTGATTCCTCCATAAAAGAGTCAGCTGTTTTGAGCGAATCATTTGAATGAATGATTCGGTGAATCACTCATTACAATAGAATCTTGTCAACACACATTTTAGTTTCATTTGATTCAGCCACTTTCATCCTCTATAAAAGAGTCAGCTGTTTTGAATGAATCATTTGAATGAATCATTCGGTGAATCACTCATTACAACATATTCTTGCCAACACATACTGTTAGTATAATTTGATTCAGACACTTTTATCCTTTATGAAAGAGTCAGCTGTTTTTGAACAAATCGTTTGAATTAATGATTCGGTGAATCACTCATTTTAACAGAATCTTGTCAACACATACTTTTACTTTCATCTGATTCAGCAACTAGAATCCTCTATAAAAGAGTCAGCTGTTTTGAACGAATCATTTGAATTAACGATTCAGTGAATCACTCATTGCAACAGAATCTTGTCAACACATACTGTTATTTTAATTTTATTCAGACCCTTTCGTCCTCTGTAAAAGAGTCAGCTGTTTTGAATGACTCATTTGTATGAACAATTTATTGAATCACTCACTTCATTACTACAGAATCTTGATCGCCACCTACCTCCAGTTTTTAGTTTCATATTTATTTATCCATAACAGACTTAAACCAGCACAAAAACACAATCAGAAAAGTTATTGTTTCATTGCTGTTATCAAAAAATAATTAAAGCATCGTCTCCACAGACTGGAGGATTCACTGTGCCACCAGCTACGCTAAAGACGGCTTCTGGATTTACATCACTCAGATCGCCACCTGCTCGCCGTGGATGTTCTGGATGTTTCTCAACAGCGTCTTTCACTTCATGTGGGTCGCGGTGCTCATCATGTGCCAGCTCTACCAGGTGAGCTATAACACACGCTGTCTTTATCATCTTAAATGGATGTTTTTTGACTGTATCTTGATGTGTTCTTCATAGATTGCTGTTCTGGGCATTACTACAAATGAGCGAATGAACGCCAGAAGATATAAGCACTTTAAAGTCACAGCCACGTCCATCGAGAGCCCATTCAAGTGAGTCCTTGTTTCATATTTTGCTGATTTTTTTTTTATATATAACCATCAAAAGGGTAATAGTGTTCTTAACAGTGAAAGACCATACAAATGGTAATGAATAAAGTGTTAATGACACAGTTTTATTCAATGACACAGGTTTAGAATCTAGTTTATTAAGAAGAAATTGCAATGGTTTTATTGTGATATGCTATATCTACTGAGAAACATTAATGTTTGTTATTAACATTATGGCAGATTTTTTATAAAAAAAATGTCGTTGTAAACAAATTAGAAATTAAATTAAAATTAAGTACATTAAAATAAATTAAAGGTATTTTTAAGAAATAAAACTAACATGATCATTATGAAAATGTTTGATTTACTGTTGTAAAATGTAATAAAAGATATAAATGTATTTAACTTGTGTATAATATTTCAGATATATTTTAAAGAACAAAAAATATGAATTTAAGCAAGTCTGTATTAATATATACTCTTAAAATCATCAGAATAAAATGTTTAAGATGAAGTACTAAATAACTAACTGAGATGAAACTTAAAATAATAATATTTACTCATTTAAAAAGTATTTTTAATGGGCAAATTGACCCAGAATTTGAAAGAAAAGTAAATAATTATTACCAAAATTATACTTTTAATGACCAACCACAAATTAAAATGTTATATATATATAACATTATATATATATTTACACGCTCTTGTGAAAAAAAATTGTATGTTTAATTATTATTTTTATTCTTATTTTTTTGCAACATAATTAGCCAGCATAATTATCAACTAATGCCTATAATCTTAAAATAACTTCCTGTCTTAGTCAAAACTATCATCATCTCCAGATTAGCACATCATATAATTAATATAAATGAAAAATGTAACTTAATACCTTAATAACTTAATAAAAGTTTTTATATATAAATAAAAAAAATTGCAACCCACTAAGCCTGAATAATTATCAATTAATGCCTGTAATCTTAATCTTAACTTCTGGTCCCACTTTATATTAAGTGGCCTTAACTAATATGTACTTACACTGAAATTAATCATTTGTTACAATGTACTTATTGCATAAATAATTTTGTTTTACATGTACTTATGATTGATTAAATACCAGCATGTAATTTATTCATTCATTCATTTTCCTTCGGCTTAGTCCCTTTATTCATCAGGGGTCGCCACAGCGGAATAAACCGCCAACTTATCCAGCACATGTTTTACACAGCGGATGCCCTTACAGCTGCAACCCATCACTGGGAAACACTGTTCCCACATTCTCACACATACACTGTGGCCAATTTAGTTTATTCAATTCACCTATAGCGCATGTGTTTGGACTGTGGGGGAAACCGGAGCACCCAAAGGAAACCCACGCCAACACAGGGAGAACATGCAAACTCCACACAGAAATGCCAACTGGCCCAGCCGGGACTCGAACCAGTGACCTTCTTGCTTTGAGGCGACAGTGCTACCCAGCTGAGCCACCATGTCGCCCCACACATCTGTAATTCATTTCTGTAATTCTATCTTTCATTGCACTGTTGACCATCCCTTACACCTTAACCCACCCTTAAACCTGTCCCCAACCCTTCCCATAACCCACCACAAGTGTTCTGCATTACATTGCATTTATTTATTGATGCAAGTTCATAGCAGTTAAGGCCACTTAATACAAAGTGGGACCTAACTTCCTATCTTACTAAAAACTATCATCATCTCCAGATTAGTATAAGAAGTGATTATTGTCAATGGCATCCTATAGGAAAGCTCGAACTAGTCAGTTGTTTTCAGTTTGCATTTTTTCTCCCCTTCACAGTCACGGCTGCATGCGTAACCTCATCGATTTCTTCGAGCTGCGCTGCTGTGGGCTCCTGCGGCCCATGCCCATAGACTGGACCTCGCAGTACACAATAGAGTACGACCAGACGTCTGGCTCAGGATACCAGCTGGTGTAGCGCAGTGAATGAACGAGTGAATAAATGAACCAGAAAGGGGAGAAGAAGATAAAGAGGGGAGAGGTTTTCTAGAAGTGCTGCTCACGGGACCATCTCCTTCATCAGGATTATAACGCATGCTGTTTTATCGGTTCGCATCGACAACTAAAACCCGCACACCTGCCATCGACAGCACTATGAGAAGCAGGAAGGGGAGGAGTCTGATGACATCACAGCCGACCCCTCCTCCATTGCTCAGCAGAGACGTTTTGTGGTTCGTTTTCGCACATCGGCTTGCGTTTGTTTTGTTTTTTTACTTTTGGTTTTCTTCCTGTGACCCCCTTTTTAAAGTGATATCAGATCGTTCGCTATTTTGTGCAAGACTGAGGATTACCGTCTGCCGTTTTAAGGGAATCGTTCTGCGTGAAATTCGGATTTTGTCTTTGTTTGCTTAGTTTCGTGTCACTTTAAATATGTTTTTCCTTCGTGGGACACAAAAGGAGATATTTAGACGTGTGTTCACGCTGCTCACATATTTATTAGATTTTTATTTTAAAGTAAGGGTAACACTTTACAATAAGGTTGTATTAGTTAATGCGTTTACTAACATGAACAAACAATGAACAAGACATTTATTACAGTATTTGTATTTCATGTTAGTTAACGAAAATACAGTTGTACATTGTTAGTTGTTAACTCTCAGTGCATTAACTTATGTTAACAAGCATGAGTTTGGATGTTATTAATGCATTAGTACATGTTGAACTATGATTCATAAATGCTGTTCATACTTAGTTCATGTCAGTAAATACATTAACTAATGAAACCTTATTGTAAAGTGTGATCAAAGTAAGTAATGCACATAATTGTTTGAAACGACATTATGGTGAGTAGATAATGACGTCACATTTAATTTAGTTTTGTTGAATGATTCCTTCTGATTCGTCTGATCGTGATTCTTTTATTTGGATATGAATCGGATCAAAACGAGCATCGTGCAGACGCGTTCACATGAATACGAGATTCCCTCTTTAAATAATGTGACTTAAAGCATATTTATTTTAACCTATTTATTTTTCAGAGAGTAACTATGTGGTCATCATTTTTTTGTTTTTTACAGTTCAGCATATATGTACATTTGCAGCATGTTTAATAGTTTATGCGGAGGAGACGTATGAAACAGGTCGAGATGAATACTGGGTTATATTTCACTCCAAAATTAAAATTAGGAGTATTAAAATTTAGTTTGGTTAAAGAAAATGAAGCTCATTTAGTAGTTTTCGGCATTACAATATTGTTTTAATGATTTAAACACATTTTATCTTTAATTCTCATTACCGTAATGCACTAAAACTTATCATTCTCATCACTGTATTTAAATATCTAAGTGTATTATACTGCCTTTAAACTGATTATTTGTACAAATTAATTGTAATTCAGTTTTGTTTTGTTTTTTTGCTATAAAAAAAATACTGTATTGCAATAAGAAAACTCACCTGCATGCATTACGGTAATGAGCACTAAGGTAGAAATGTGCTGAACTTCCATCAAAAAAATGTTGTTATGTCTTAATTTTCATATTTTTGCTGCTGGGTCTCATTAACATAATAACAAATCTCATTACTGCAATTATTTAGGTGCAAAGCATATTATACTGCCTTTATTTAAATTCAAATTCAACAAAATACTTTTATTACAGTAATTGTTTACTGTAAAACCAAACTATTGTATTGCTGTGGGAACATCACGTTACAGTATTACACTCACATTACAGTAATGAGCACAGAGAGACGTGCTAAATTGTTCATCAAAATAATAATTTTTAGCACAATACACAACCATTCTCATTACTGTAACTACTTGGGTAATAAAGCATATAATACTGCCTTTAAAACTCACCTGGATGCATTAGGGTAATGAGCACTAGGGGAGAAATGTGCTGAAAATACATCACTATATTGTTTTAATTAAAAACATTTGTATAAAAATGCATTTGATTTTGAGTTCTCGTTACCGTAATGCATAAAGATGTTCTGGTAATGAGCACTGAGAGAGAAATCTGCTTAATTTCCATCAAAATAATGTTGTATTGCAAAACGTTTTTTAGTTTACAAATGAATAAATTTGATTTTGGTTTCTCATTACCAGAATACACAATCTATTCTCATTACTGTAATTAAATCGTAAAGCATTCAATAATCCCTCAATACTGATTATGGTAATGAACACTAATGGAGAAATGTGCTGAATTCACATCAAAACAATGTTTTAATGGAAAACAGTCTTCATTTTGATGAAAATACATTTGATTTTGAGTTCTCATTACCGTAATGCATAAAGATGTTGATAAAGAGCACTGAGAGAGAAGTCTGCTTAATTTCCATCAAAATAATGTTATAAAAACATCCTTAGTTTACAAATTAGATTTTGGTTTCTCATTACCACAATACACAAAATCCATTCTCATTACTGTATTTGAATAGTAAAGCATTCAATACTGCCTTTATACTCATTATGGTAATGAGCATTAAGGGAGAAATGTGCCGAATTTACACCAATTCAATGTTTTAATGGAAAACCGTCTTCATTTTTATAAAAAATACATAAAATTTTGGGTTCTCATTACCGTGATAGACATTATGGTAATGAGAACCAAAAGACAAGTGTGCTGAATTTCCATTAAAATAATGTCACAATATAAAACTCCCATTGCTTTCATAAGCAATACACCTTCGATTTTTTTGGGGGTTGAAATATAACCTGAACACATTCTTGACCGCTTTTATGTAATCCTCCGAAGAAATAACACGCTCGTATGTGAACCTCTATATTTATTATCTATGTGTAGTTTTAGGAACTGTATACAAGATGCTGTTGAGAAGCCATTAAGTGGACCTGATAGCTGTATGAACTTTATGGAAGAAGTTTAACACGCCCTTCCATTTGATTTTTAACATTTTTTGTTTATTTGTGGCGGCAATATTTGCCTGCCTAAAACAATGCACTGATTTTTTTATTTTCGTTTTATTCGTCGTTACTGAAGAAACAAGCTGGTTTTCCCCCATTGTCGCCGAGGGATCTTGACGTTTACGTAAACAACAGAGGAAGCTCCTCCCCCTTTTGCTCTCCTCCATTTCCTCTTCCTGTTGGTGTGGCATCAAAATAGCAGCAAGAGCTGACAGGACGAACTGATGTAAAGAATGTGCATCTGTACATAACGAACTAGATTCATTATTCCGTGAGTGACTTTTGTTTTTTTATTTCGTTCGTGTTAGTTACATTCAAGCTGCTCCTCGGTTTTTTTTATCCTACCAAAAAAAAACAAAAGAGGAAAAAAAAAAAATCGACTATTATCCAAGTGTATGACTGTAGCTTTTAGTGGCGTCTGGCACTGCTGTGTATAGACCTTTGACCTTTGCAAGTCTCCACTGCATGTGTAAAGCCTGGACACGGGGCCGATTTCTCATAGTGATCCATCCGAACAGTTGCCCCGTCTGTAAATAATGAATGTTCAGTATTTGCAACTGGGTTTTGTTTTATTTTTTTAATCCCTTTTTTTTGTTTTACATTTTGTGTCTATCGTTCTGCGCGTCCCTCATGATCTGCGTTGGTCAGATGTATTATATCTGAATGTCCCATTAATATTCAACCCCCTTTTTTTTTTATGTTTTCATTGTACCACTGGATGTACAAATTGTAAATGCCAGAGAAGTAGACGTACGAAACGGCTGTGGGCATTTAGTGATGGCGTCATCACTGGACGGGCCCCCGTATACTGTAATATTGGGATTTAGGCACAGTCATTTATCCGTGTGACCGTTTTTAGAGAAGAGATTCACATATTGTTCCTATGCCTTTACGGTTTGGCCGGCTGTTTTCCCCTCCGTGTGAAAAGCACATGCTCATCTCCAGTGCCTCAGCTGAGATCAGGACGTCACCCTACTCTGCTTCAGATGTAACTTATTGGGCATGGTTCAATTTTAATGGCTTTATTAATAAAACATTCAAACAGTGAAAGGCCATGGTTTTCTAACTAAATCAAGGGGTTATTTTACATTGTAAATGATGCTGGGTGCCTTACGATCGACTTGTGTTGGGACAACATGACGGATTTAAGTAAACCTATTAGTTATTACACATTTAAGTGGATTGAACATAAAACAATTAAGTTGTGTCTGCGCCAATGGTGTAGTGGTTAGTGCGTCGACACATGCACTCCGGTGCTCACGGCGACCCGAGTTCGATTCCCGGCTCGAGGTCCTATGGCGATCCTTCCCCTCTCTCTGCTCCCCACACTTTCCTGTCAATACTCTCTACTGTCCTGTCCATTAAAGGTGAAAAAAATAAATAAATAAAAAAAATAAAATAAATAAAATTAAGTTGTCCCCCTAAAAAAAAACTCAAGAATTGTCTAGTTTCAGCTCATTTTAATTAAGTAGTTTGAACAGAAAACATAAATGTAATTATTTTGTACAAATTTAAGTGGATTGAACGTAAAACAATTAGGTTTTCACCCCAAAACACTAACAGGAAACATCATTTTTTGAGTGTATATGACTAAAAAATCTAATGTAATTAGTTGTTTGTAGTTTGAACAAGCAGCACAATAGATTTGAGTGCACATTGAACATTTATTTATTTAGATGCTCATGACTACATGTATTACTGAATGTGAAGCATTAATGTCTGGTGAAGGGTGAAAAAATATATTTTGCATAAAGAAAATTAACCAAAATCTTTTAGCATTTAATTAAAAATGTTTTTGTTTTTCTTTCTAATCCAAAAAAATATATAATTTTGGCGTTTTTCCCCAATTCCCGTTATTTTAATGTTTTATTTTATTTAATTTATTGCATAAAAGAAATCTGTAAATTCAAATTAATTGTAGTATTTTTCCCAAATTATTAATATATTAATGCATTACTGCTCATTTAATTTATTGCATTTCAAAAAACATTGTGGCATTTTTTCCAAATTCTCATTATTTTAATGGATTATTTTGTTTATTTAATTTAAATATTAAATTAAAATTAATTGTGGCATTTTTTCCAAATTCTCATTTTTTTAATGGATTGTTTTATTTAATTTAATTTAATTTATTGTCTTACAAAAAAACTGTAAATTAAAATTAATTGTGGCATTTTCCCAAATTCCCATGTATTTTTTGCTTATTTAATTGATTGTATTACAAAAAAAAAATTACATTTAATTGTGGCATTTTTCCCAAAGTATTATTATCTTAATGTATTA
>CAIGQV010000366.1:125378-158375 GCA_903798115.1 Danio jaintianensis | reverse complement strand
GGACTGGGCCATCTGACCAATTACATTAAAGCAGAAACATTGGACCAGTCACAACAGACTGGGCCATCTAACCAATTAAACTAAAACAGAGTCATTGGAGCAATCAAAACAAGCTGGGTCATCTGACCAAGTAAAGTAAAGCAGAATCAATGGACCAATCAAAACAGACTGAGCCATCTGACCAATTAGAGTAAAGCAGATACATTGGGCCAGTCAAAACAGGCTGGGCCATCTGACCAATTAAACAGACACATTGGACCAATCGAAACAGACTGGGCCATCTGACCTTTCAGAGCAGACTGAGGTCATCTGACTAATAAGAACAGACTGAGGTCATCTGACCAATCAGAGCAGAGCAGAACAGGGTTTAAAGAGACCTGATCCTTGAACTTTTTTAAAGTAATAAGTTTAGACTCTGCAGAGTTCACCTCCAACTCACACCTGCTTAACAGTCTCTAGTAGTCTTGAACACCTTGATTAGTCTATCAGGTGTGTTTAATTAGAGTTGGATTTAGCAGAGCTGCAGCCCTCCAGGAGTCCAGTTTGAGACCTGTACTGTAGTCAGTTTAGCGTTGTGCACTTTTGCCTTCTGACCTTTGCAGTAGATTTCTCCATCTTTCTCCGTCTGTGTCGTCGACTCCAAACTCTTCCCACATTTGGCACAGCGAAAGCAGTTTTTATGCCACGGCTGGAAGAGAAGAAATGGATGGCATCATCCTCATCAAGTGCTCATGATTTCATGCAGATTCATCAGAAAAAGAGACAGAAAATGGTGCAAACGGTTCACTGAAAGAAGACCAGAGAGAAGAGACGTCTGTGTGTTCAACCCAATAATACAGGTGATGATGTTACTGTGACACATTCAATTATGATTCACATTTGATTAGATGTAAACACTGTATACAAAGATGAACATCTAGATGGAGAAACAAACAGGCTTTTATTAAATACTTCATTTCCTTTTGAGTGTTGGTGGGAGTGGGAACTGTTTGCTGCTATTGTTAAATGTATTGTGCATTGATATGTACAGTTAAAGACAAACTTATTATTATTATTATTATTATTAGCCTTTTATTAATTATTAAATTTTCTTTCTTTTTTTATATTTGCCAAGTTCTGCTTTACAAAAAACATTAAAAACACACAAAACAAAAAGAAATATGGTAAAAACACAGCATATCCTATATTATTCTTATAGAGAAAGTTTTTATTTTTTTCATTCATTAATTTACTTTTTGGCTTAGTTCCTTTATTAATCTGGGGTCACCACAGTGGAATGAACCGCCAACTTATCCGGCATATGTTTTATGCAGCGGATGACTTTCCAGCTGCAACCCCTCACTGGGAAACACCCATACACACTCATTCACACACATATACTATGAACAATTTAGCTTACCCAATTCACCTATACCAGGTCTTTGGACTGTGGGGGAAACCGGAGCACCCGGAGGAAACCCACGCAAACACGGGGAGAACATGCAAACTCCACACAAAAATGCCAACTGACCCAGCCAGGGCTTGAACCAGCGACCTTCTTGCTGTAAGGTGATTGTACTACCCACTGCGCCACCGTGCTGCCCCTATTTTGTTATGTGTGTTTTTAATATTTTTTTCATTTTTAACTAGTCGGTGACACCTAATACTTAAAATAAACTAAAAAATAAATGTTTAATGAAAGTTGTGGTAATGAGAATCATTAAAAATAATGGCCTTTTTAAACTATTTTTTTAATGTAAAGAGGAATAATAATAACAATGCCCATTAAAATAATGATACATTTATATAATAAAATATTTCCTCTCCAGCATTAATTAAAAATAATGATAAATAAATATAATAAAACGTTTATTATCTATTATTAGTGAGAACTTTAAATTAAAATAATAATAAATAAATATAATAAATGTTTCTTGGCGGCACGGTGGCTCAGTGGTTAGCACTGTCGCCTCACTGCAAGAAGGTCGCTGGTTCGAGCCCTGGCTGGGTCAGTTGGTGTTTCTGTGTGGAGTTTGCATGTTCTCCCTGTGTTGGCGTGGGTTTCCTCTGGGTGCTCCGGTTTCCCCCACAGTCCAAACACATGCGCTATAGGTGAATTGGGTAAACTAAATTGGCCGTAGTGTATGTGTGTATGGGTGTTTCCCAGTACTGGGTTGTGGCTGGAAGAGCATCCGCTGCATAAAACATATGCTGGATAAGTTGGCGGTTCATTCTGCACCCGGAGGAAACCCACGCCAACATGGGGAGAACATGCAAACTCCACACAGAAATGCCAACTGACCCAGTCGAGGCTCGAACCAGCGACCTTCTTGCTGTGAGGCGACAGCTCTACCCACTGCGCCACCAACTTTAGGTTTAAATAATGATAAATAAATATAATAAAACACATTCTCCTGCATTAGTACTTGATCAATCATTGTCTACCACTAATGAGCGCTAATAACAGTATGTGCATTAATAAATGTGTGTGTAATGTCCAGGTTTTCACCTTGCCAGCGCTCATGATTTTCTCAGCAGCATACACCGCATCTCCACATCGCGCACACTTTTCTGATCCGCCAAACTTCTGCGCAAACTTGGACGTGTTTGTGTTGGTTGTGGGCCGGTGAGTGTGTGTCCTGTAGGAGACACAGAGATCAGATGCTGTTTTTCTGATGAAGGGCTGCTTTGTGCTGGTGAGTGTGTGTGAGGAGGCCTGGAGTTTCATTACATAATACATTCTTTCATAACCATCATCATCACCTGACGCCACAGTTCAGCACGTCTGGACGGCCTGATATCACAAAACACACTGACTGCACACATCTTACATGCAGCATGACATGCAGAAAGATTATAGTGGATTTTAAGCACTGCATTTTTGTTGCAGTAGTTATATAATCATTAATAATACTAATAATATTAATTTCTGACATGCATAAGAAATTTTAAGCATTGTATTTTTGTTGCAGTAGTTCTAAAATCATTAATACTAATAATAATATTAATTTCTGACACGCATGTATGAATTTTGAGCATTGCATATTTGTTGCAGTAGTTACATAATCATTAAAATTTTTATAATATTAATTTTTGACATGCATGCATTAATTTTAAGCACTGCATTTTGTTGCAGTAGTTCTATAATCATTAATAATACTAATAATATTAATTTCTGATATGCATACACGAATTTTAAGCATTGGATTTTTGTAGCAGTAGTTATGTAATCATTAATAATACTAGTAATATTCATTTTTAGCATTGCATTTTTGTAGCAGTAGTTATGTAATCATTAATAATACTAGTAATATTCATTTTTAGCATTGCATTTTTGTTGCAGTAGTTCTATAATCATTAATAATACTAGTAATATTCATTTTTAGCATTGCATTTTTGTTGCAGTAGTTATGTAATCATTAATAATATTAATTTCTGACATGCATGCATTAATTTTAAGCACTGCATATTTGTAGTTATATAATCATTAATATACTAATAATATAATATAATAATAACACAGCGCATGTGTTTGGACTTGTGGGGGAAACCGGAGCACCCAGAGGAAACCCACGCCAACACGGGGAGAACATGCAAACTCCACACAGAAATGTCAACTGACCCAGCCGAGGCTGAAACCAGTGACCTTCTTGCTGTGAGGCGATCGTGCTACCAACTGCGCCACCGTGACGCCTTCCATCAAATTTATTTTACATTTTTATTATTTTTTATAACTTTAGAACAAGTTAAACTAAACAAGGATTGATTTCTTGAAAATTAGCTGCAAAAAAAACATTTTAATATATAAAATATATGTATTAACTATTACATTAAGCAACGACACTATATATCAATATATTGTTTTAGTCATCGCCTTTTCATTAACAGATTTGCATAAATAACACATGCATAATGAAAAAAAACATGTAATAAACATAATATAAGGTGTCATGGTGGCGCAGTGGGTAGCACGATCGCCTCACAGCAAGAAGGTCGCTGGTTCGAGCCTTGGCTGGGTCAGTTGGCATTTCTGTGTGGAGTTTGCATGTTCTCCCCGTGTTGGCGTGGGTTTCCTCCGGGTGCTCCGGTTTCACCCACAAGTCCAAACACATGTGCTATAGGTGAATTGGGTAAGCTAAATTGGCTGTAGTGTATGTGTGTGAATGAGAGTGTATGAATATTTCCCAGTGATGGGTTGCAGCTGGAAGGGCATCCGCTGCGTAAAACATATGCTGGATAAGTTGGCGGTTCATTCCGCTGTGGCGACCCCAGATTAATAAAGGGACTAAGCCGAAAAGAAAATGAATGAATGAATAAACATTATATAGTTAACTTATAGCTCTCACTCTTCATGCTTGATGCCGAGTCTCTCTCCGCGGTCCATGTTGAGTGTTCCCGCTCCCTGACCGTAGCCGTATCCCTTCGGCCCGTACTTTTTACCATAGCAGGACTTACAGTAAATCTCCTGGTCATGGATGGCCAAAGTAGTGCTGTCTAAACCTTTCCTGCAGACCACTGTAGAAAACACACACATTTTAACACCATTTAAGACAACAATCAATGCTGAACTACTGATAAACGACTGCCAGAGCTGAGTAGATTACTTATAAATTGCAATCAGTTACTGATTACAAATTACATGACAGCATTTGTAGTGATAATGTAGATTACACATTTATCCAAACATAATCTAACTACTTTTGGATTACATTTATGTAATTTATGTAAATGTTATTCCTAATTTCAGCATGTTTTTTTATTAACCATGAAAAACAAACATCTTTTTTAGGGTTAAAGAACCAAACAAACTCTTAACTATGAATATGAGCAATAATAATAAGTCATGCGTTCACAATCTACCATTTAACTCCATAATTACAGGCTAGAATGTGCTTTTGTGGTTTTGACTGTGTTTTGTCAGATGACTTTGGCTTATGTGTGATATTGTCTTGAAGAGAGACACGAGGAAACATGACGCACTTTACTATTCATATGTTTTCTTTTCTATGACGTATAAACATCAGATGACCGTCCGCATCTGTCCGCTGAAAAACTGTAGTTATAAATGAGCTGTGGTGAAAACACACGGACAGAAGGAAGAGTTTCAGCGCTGTTTATTAGCTGCTGTTGGTCTGTGTGGAAACTGAATGGTTTTTGTGGCTCTCGGAGGATAAACAGCTCATGTGGGCTCCATTGTTTTTGCCATTTTGGGAGCAAAGCGCTAATGTGAAGCATGTGCGTTCAGCCGTGAAGAAAGTTCAGGAAAACATGTTCATGAATGCACACACACACACACACACACACACACACACACACACACACACACACTGCAGGACAAACCAAAAGTTGAGTTATTTTAATTTTAATAAAATGGAAAAAATAAATCAATATGCAATGTCAAATTAATAATAATAATAATAATAATAATAATAATTAGCTTTAAGTACAATGCAGCCCTTTTTTGCACTTTGCATTTTTTAATAATGTGCAAAAATAATTTGTATAATATGCATATACTTAATAACCATCAGGTACACTGTTTTAATTATTATTATTATTATTTTTATTATTATTATTTTACCTTAAATGTTACCTCAAACTCCAAAAGATGAATAATATTTTGCTAATGAAACCCATTTTGCAGCAGTATGTTTATAATCATTTAAATATTAATTTTATTATATTTATTATATTAAATATTATATTTCATTTTTATATTTCAATAAGCATATTATGTAACTTTTGTTGCTGATTTTACAATGTATTTTTGGATAGTAATGAAATTTGTATATAAAAAGAATTACATAAATAAATGTGTATTTCTTAATTCTTGGAAAGCATACATGACTGTCATAAAAATATCATATTCAATTTATTTTCTTTTTTCTTGACCTGTATGCTGATGGATTTTTTTTTTCTTGGATTGAAAGTCACTATTCATACTGGTGTAAAATAAAAGAATACAAATTTGAATAAAATACAGAATTACAAATTAAAATAAATTAAATTAAAATATTACTAATTAAAATAAATGTAAATATTACTAATTAAAATAAAATAATACAACTTTAAATAAAATACAATATTACAAATTAAAATAAAATATTATGAATTAAAGTAAAATAAAATGACAAATTAAAGTAAAATAAAATAATACAAATGAAAAATAAAATTATACAATTTTAAATAAAACATAATATTACAAATTTAATTAAAATATTACTAATTAAACTAAAATAACAAATTTAAATCAAATTAAATATTACAAATTAAAGTAAAGTAAAATATTAAAAATTAAAGTAAAATAACTCAAATTTAAATAAAATACAATGTTATAAATTTAAATAAAATTAAATATTACAAATTAAAGTAAAGTAAAATATTAAAAATTAAAGTAAAATAACACAAATTTAAATAAAATACAATGTTATAAATTTAAATAAAATATTACTAATTATAATATAATATTACTAATTAAAGTAAAATAAAACATTACAATTTTAAATAAAACATTACAAATTATAGTAAAATAAAATATTACACATTAAAAAAATATATTGAAAATTTAAAAACAATAATTCAAATTTAAATAAAAAACAATATTACAAGTTAAACTAAATACACTTTTACAAATTAAAATAAAATAAAACATTACAAAATTAAATTAAATATTACAAATCAAATTCAATTAAAATTAATAAAAAATTAAAAAGAAAGAAAAAAATATTTGAAGGATCAATATGATAAATGAAACGCAGCTCTGGTCATACACTCACAGAGCTGTCCTGAACAATGAAGTGTTGTATTTTACTCACTGCAGAGGAAGCAGCACTTGTGAAAACTCTTCCCGTCACACTGAATCTCTTCAGCATGATAAACCGTCCCGTTGCAGGCGCCGCATTTGTTTCCTCCGCCCCAGTTTGGCATGATCACTGTGTTAATTAACTAAAAGACAAAAAGAAAAAAAGCAAGATTGTAATGCATTATACTTTTATTCCTTGTGTGCAGCCGGGGATGTCTTCATCCAGTCTGGGCTGATTTTGAGTCTTAATTTGGCCACAACTTTCTCTATGTTTCAGCTAGCAGAATGATTTTTGGTGGCAAATCTTATTTTGACAAATATTTTTGGAAAATGCTTTGAAAATGTTTAAAAACTCAACAATAAATGCACTCTGGGCAAATTGACTACCCTTTCGTTATGTTGGGGGCTGTTTTTGCCTCATTGACTTCCATTATAATCACTATTTTTGATAGCAAAGCCATGACAGCATATAATCATGTATTCTTGATTGTTGCTGGTTTTCCCTGTTGGGAAAAGGTACAATTTGTCCTCAGTTGCCGTGCAAAAAAAGCTTAGTTTCTGGCTTTTATATGGAGTATAGTGTGTGTTTTTTGTCTATGTGTTTGTGTGTGAGAGAGAAAGACCTTTGTGCACTTATCTTGATATGTCTGAGAAAATCAAAATAAGCCCCTGAGCTCTCAGAACACAGTAAACACAGTAAGTGTATTTATGCACACACACTGTAATCTGCTGTTTTACTCCACAGAACTCCATATAAAAGCCAGAAACTTTTTTGCACAGGCCTATCTAAAGGGTTAATGCTGACAACTGATGATCAACAGTACAAATGACACATTTCACCTCTTCCCAAGAAGGAAAAACACAAATAATCAGCAATGCATGATTATTTGCTGTCATGGCTTTGCAATCAAAAAATGTCATTATAATGGAAGTCAATGGACAAAAACAGCCCCCAACATAACCAAAGGGGAGTCAGTTTAACAATACACAAGGGTTAAGTGTAACTTTCCACAACACTGGATTGCCAACACATAATTTAACATATTACTTTTGATATAAATAAACAATGCATGTCAAATTTTGCAAAAGCTATATTCCATAAGACCACATTGTAAATATTACTGATAGCCAGTATGTCATAATAGATGCATGAACAGTTAAATTAGCACAAATTGTCAAAACTATTATAACAAACTGTGCAATAAGTATTTAAGTATTTATTCATTCCTTTCTGTGATTTTTTAATTGGTTTATATGTTTTATATATAACTATATTTTTATATATTTATAAAATTACGAGGCAGCACGGTGGCTCAGTGGTTAGCACTGTCGCCTCACAGCAAGAAGGTCGCTGGTTTTAGTCCCGACTGGGCCAGTTGGCATTTCTGTGTGGAGTTTGCATGTTCTCCCCGTGTTGGCGTGGGTTTCCTCCGGGTGCTCCAGTTTCCCCCACAGTCCAAACACATGCGCTATAGGGGAATTGGATGAACTAAATTGGCCGTAGTGTATGAGTGTATGTGAATGAGTGTGTATGGCTGTTTCCAGTACTGGTTTGCGGCTGGAAGGGCATCTGCTATGTAAAACATATGCTGGAATAGTTGGTGGTTCATTCCGCTGTGGCGACCCCTAATTAATAAGGGACTAAGCCTAAGAAAAATGAATGAATAAATAAATAATGTATACAATATTATAATTAAATTACACTTAAAATAAACCAAATATATTTTAGTCAATTAAATATAGAGTAGATTAAGTCGACTAAAATTTAGTTGACTAAAATTAAAATGGATTAAAACTAAAATGCAATTTTAATCAAAAGATTAAGACAACAACTAAATCACAATTTGCTGTCAAAATGAGCACTGCACTGGATAAGATAACACACACACACATACTAGGCCAACAAACTAAATAAATCCCTGCATACAAAAAAATCCTGAACTAATAAATACACCCCGGAGACGTCTGTAGACCCTGAGACCAAACACAGGAGACCACCAGGAGTGACAGGACAATCACAGACAAACACAGCAGAAGATCTTTTGTTAAACACAATGCTCTATATTTACCATGCAGTAACAATGTCTGGAAGCAAAATGCAAAACAATTGCACGCATAAAACAGCAGCAGTCAGACATTTCAATGGCTCATTTTAAATTTCTGGGTTGTTCTAGTCAAATAAAATGATATCAGATCTCTTTGCGATATTCAAATGAAGAAAAGGTAAGCGCTCATAAACTTTGTGGCTTGACGTCTGCTGGGAAACATGAGCAAGTCATAAAATTTGTTTGTTTTTTCATTGCTTTGCTCTAATTAAGCAAGAAAGAAGGATTGCAGAAGACAAGCAATGGGTTTTACTTTAAAAATGCATCCGTAACATTTACATATGTGCTAAATAATGGAAATATTGTATGTAAGCATATTAAATAGGTTTGAAAAATTAATCATTTGCTTCATGCATTGAGGAACATTTATTTATGCACATTTTTACTCCCAGATCAATATTAAACTGTCAACAAGTTTAATTTTGCTCAAATAAGAGTGATTACAGTAGACAAGCAATGGGTTTTCCTTTTAAAATGCATCCATGGCCTTCACATATCTGCTAAGTAATGGAAATATTTTATATATATAAAAAATATACATTATTATTATTATTATTATGGGAAATTAATCATATCAACTTGCATCATTGCTTTGAGGAACATGTATTTATGCACATTAGTTTTATTCCCAGATCAATATTAAACTGTCAACCAACTTTAACTTTGCTCAAACAAAAGATTGATTACAGAAGACAAGCAATGGGTTTTCCTTTTAAAATGCGTCCATAGCCTTCACATATGAGGTAAATAGTTGATATATTATACATTCTAAATATTATAGTGGAAAATTAATTATATTAACTTGCATCTTGCATTGAGAAACGTTTATTTATGCGCATGTTTTTACTCTCAGATCAATATTAAACTGTCAACAAAGTTTAATTTTGCTCAAATAAGAGTGATTACACAAGACAAGCAATGGGTTTTACTTTTAAAATGCATCCATCCATGGCCTTCACATATGTGCTAAATAATGGAAATATTATACTTTTATATTATAAATATTATAATGGGAAAAATTAATCATAACTTGCATCATTGAGGAACGTTTATTTATGCACATTTTTGTTCTCCCAGATCAATATTAAAAAGTGTCAACAACCTGTAATTTTGCTCAAATAAAAAAGTGAATACAGAAGACATGCAATGGGGTTTCTTTTTAAAATGCATCCATCCATGGCCTTCACATATGTGCTAAGTAATGGAAATATTATACGTATATTATACATTATAAATATTATAATGGAAAACGAATCATGTCAACTTGCATCTTTGCATTGAGGAACATTTATTTATGCACATTTTCTCATCAGTATTATCCATGCATCCATAGCCTTCATGTATCTGCTAAATAATGGAAATGTTATACTTATACATTATAAATATTATAATGGGAAATTAATCATATCATCTTGCATCGTTGCTTTGAGGAATGGGTTTGTCCATATTTGGCAAACTAGCACTTTTATTTTTTGTGTACACTATAAAAATGGTTGTAAATTAACAGTTTTCAGTATTTTGTGACTAGTGATTTATTTATTTGTGCTTTTGAATCACATTATGGGACCTTAAACTTTCCTTAAACAACTTTTGATGTTATTTTGAATAGTTTGAAGTGATATATTGTCTGGGTTGACTGCCAGCATTTTTCTGCTATGTTACCAACTTAATTTGTTATTTATTATACAATATATTCAAATCTATGCAATTATAAATGATTTATTTATAAACATTTATTTATGCACATTTTCTCATCAGTATTATCCATGCATCCATAGCCTTCATGTATCTGCTAAATAATGGAAATGTTATACTTATACATTATAAATATTATAATGGGAAATTAATCATATCATCTTGCATCGTTGCTTTGAGGAATGGGTTTGTCCATATTTGGCAAACTAGCACTTTTATTTTTTGTGTACACTATAAAAATGGTTGTAAATTAACAGTTTTCAGTATTTTGTGACTAGTGATTTATTTATTTGTGCTTTTGAATCACATTATGGGACCTTAAACTTTCCTTAAACAACTTTTGATGTTATTTTGAATAGTTTGAAGTGATATATTGTCTGGGTTGACTGCCAGCATTTTTCTGCTATGTTACCAACTTAATTTGTTATTTATTATACAATATATTCAAATCTATGCAATTATAAATGATTTATTTATAAACATTTATTTATGCACATTTTCTCATCAGTATTATCCATGCATCCATAGCCTTCATGTATCTGCTAAATAATGGAAATGTTATACTTACACATTATAAATATTATAATGGGAAATTAATCATATCATCTTGCATCGTTGCATTGAGGAACATTTATTTATGCACATTTTTTTACTCCCAGATCAATATTAAACTGTCAACATCTTGAACTCAAATTATGATTTATGTATTCCTTTATTTATTCATTACTTGTTTTGTTTTTTTCATATAAAATGTGTTTTGCAGTAATGACAATACTCACTATACATACAATTTAAACTTTTGAAACATGCTATTATCTTAGAATATTTATTTATATATTTATTTGTGTGCTGTAACGTGAATGGCCAAGCAAACATTTTATTAATGTCTAATATATATAAAATATTGAATTAAATTAAGAGAAACATGAAAATAACATTAGGAAATGTAGTTTTTTCCTTGCATGCTTACTATTATTTTTTAGATGAAATGATAAGTAGATAAATATTACATGTAAATATCAGAGTTTCTTTTTCTGTGGTTTTGTCATAAATCACGTACTAAGAAGAAAACTATAAGTAAAATAATCATCCCAGCAGCCCATCATCATCATATCCAAATCAACTCAAAACGAATGTCTGTTCATGTTTAAGGGCTTTTTCTAACTCAAAACAACTGAAAATATGACCATCATAACTCGATTAAACATGAAACCCATAAATAATTACTCATAAACATAAATAAAGTCTAGTTTCTCACCTCAGCTGGACGTGTGTTTTTCCCAGCGGACTCTGAACTGCTCCGGACTGACTGAAAATCAGCAAACAGGCTGGATCGTCATCACGAAATTAAAGAGGGAGAAAAGAAGGAGTGTTTTACACACACGCACATGCCCTCACCCGGATGACGTCAGGGGCTGAACGATCGCGCAGTTACGTCATGTTCCCTTACGCACTACGTACGTTGCGCAAGTATACTATATATTTGTTATTCATTATTTTATTTTTCCCCTCATTTGATTGATATATTCATCATTTTAATGGTTTTCTGTTTGTTTCTACATGTTAATTTATGATAATGATAATAATAATCATCACACACTAAATGTGCTTGATAAATAAGTGTCTTATATAGTTTTTAAGAATGGGAAAGTTGTATTAAAGACCAGAACAAAAGCATCTTTACTGAAATTAATATGCTTTTGCCATATCACACAGACAGACGTCATTAATTATACAAATTAACTGAGCAGAATTACTCATTAAAGGAGAAGGGTCTGGATGCAGACCTGGTGCAGTGCAATGTGAGCTGCATGCAATGCATTTTAACCTAACCCTACCGCTCACAGTGACATCACTACTGTAGCTCCATTGAGTGCATTGTGTCTGACATTGCATCACTGAGATATGCAATCTCAGCTTGCATCATAAAGGCTGCATCCAGATACTATTGGAGAAAAGCCATTCAGAAATCAACTTCTGCAACTACCCAGCATACACCACTATAAACTAACCCATACAGTTTAACGTCATTAAAATGTCAAAGTCTTCATAATGTCTGTGCTTCAATGACCCCCCAAAAATAATAATAAAAAAAGCCTTAATGTTCTTAAAATGCTGGGTTGTTGTAACTCAACATTGGGTCAAATATGGACAAATCCAGCTGTTTAAAATGCAAAAAGTTAATTAATGGAATGGGTTTGTCCATATTTGGCAAACTAGCACTTTTATTTTTTGTGTACACTATAAAAATGTTTGTAAATTAACAGTTTTCAGTATTTTGTGACTAGTGATTTATTTATTTGTGCTTTTGAATCACATTATGGGACCTTAAACTTTCCTTAAACAACTTTTGATGTTATTTTGAATAGTTTGAAGTGATATATTGTCTGGGTTGACTGCCAGCATTTTTCTGCTATGTTACCAACTTAATTTGTTATTTATTATACAATATATTCAAATCTATGCAATTATAAATGATGGGGCGGCGCGGTGGAGCAGTGGGTAGCGCTGTCGCCTCACAGCAAGAAGGTCGCTGGTTCGAGCTTCAGCTGGGTCAGTTGGCATTTCTATGTGGAGTTTGCATGTTCTCCCCGTATTGGCGTGGGGTTTCCTCCGGGTGCTCCGGTTTCCCCCACAGTCCAAACACATGCGTTATAGGTGAATTGGGTAAGCTAAATTGTCCGTAGTGTATGTGTGTGTGTGTGAATGAGTGTGTAAGGATGTTTCCCAGTACTGGGTTGCAGCTGGAAGGGCATCCGCTGCTTAAAACATATGCTGGATAAGTTGGCGGTTCATTCCGCTGTGGCGACCCCAGATTAATAAAGGGACTAAGCCGAAAAGAAAATGAATGAATGAATGAATAGATGGTTATACATAGTTAATATGCAACCGTCAATGGGGGTCCAGATCATAAAACTATACCTGATGTTAAAAAATCTAAACATTTATTTATTTGTATGCTGTAATGAGAATGTCAAATAAACATTTTATTAAAGTCTAAAATAAAAGTCTATCAAACTAAAAGAAAACATGAAAATAACATTAGTAAATTTCGTTTTCCTTACTTGTTTTTTAAGATGAAACGAAACATGTAAATATCAGACAGACAGATACTTTTTCTGTGGTTTATTTATTTGTGCTTTTGAATCACATTATTAGACCATGATCTTTCCTCCAACAACTTTTGATGTTCATTTCAATCTTTTAATTGACATTTTTAATAGTTTACACTGATAAATTGTCTAGGTTGATGTTGTAAATTACAGTACAACAACCTGCTAATAATCCACCAGCATTTTTCTGTTATATTATGAACTTAATTTGTTATTTCTCATACACTATATAAATAAACTTTGGAATAATTTGCCTCTCCATGTTAGGCAGACCACAACCCTTTCTGTTTTTAAATCTAGGTTTAAAACTCATTTCAACTCTTTGGCTTTTAATACCATTTGAGAGTCTTATGTCAGTTGTATTTGTCCTTTGTTTTAGATGTGTGTACAGCACTTTGGTAAGCACTTGTTGATTTTAAAAAGCACTTTCTAAATAAACATTGACTTGACTCAATAAATTAAAATATATGCAATTATTTATTGTTATAAATAGTAAATATGCAACCGTAAATGGAGGTCCAGATCATAAAACTCTATCTGATGTTGAAAATCCAAAGAAAAGTACTGTGCATATTGCATATTTGGGTGTTTTGTGTGAAATTCACCACCAGTTTCTCCATCCAGCTGTAATCCACATAACACCGAATGTCCTTTAGAAGGAATTTGTATGAACGGCGCGAGATTGGAAAGAAAGAGGGAATGAAAAACAGATGTAACTCTCTGTCCGTCCTCCTTTTATGGAAAAACTGGACTCTCTCTGAGGAATGGCACGTGTGTGAGAAATTAAAGTGTGGGATTCGCTTGTTTGGGTTTCCATAGGTGTGTGTTTTGTTACTCAAACACTCATTCAAACTGGCCAACAGACGAACAGACAGACACCTTTTCTGTGGTTTTGTCATTTATTATGTTTATTATGAATTAACTACGAAGAAAACAGTAAATAAAAAAATAGATACACTTTCACAAACTTGAATTTCTGCTCATGTTTAGAGGCTTTTTCTAACTATAAATCAAACCACTGAAAATATAGCAACCAGCAAAGTGAACTCGATTAAACATGAAACGTTCTTCTGGGGCAGTAATAAATATAGGTTAGTAATAATAGTAGTATAGTAATAATATAGTTTCTCTGAGAGTTACATCTGAAATTAAAGTGTAAGATTTGCTTATTGGCGACGTGGTGGCGCAGTGGTTAGCACAATCGCCTCACAGCAAGAAGGTCGCTGGTTCGAGTCTCGGCTGGGTCAGTTGGCATTTCTGTGTGGAGTTTGCATGTTCTCCTCGTGTTGGCGTGGGTTTCCTCCGGGTGCTCCGATTTCCCCCACAAGTCCAAACACATGCGCTATAGGGGAATTGGGTAAACTAAACTGTCCTAAATTGGCCGTAGTGTACGAGTGTGTGTGGATGTTTCCCAGTGATGGGTTGCAGCTGGAAGTGCATCCGCTGCGTAAAACATGTGCTGGATAAGTTGGCGGTTCATTCTGCTGTGGTGACCCCAGATTAATAAAGGGACTAAGCCAAAAAGAAAATGAATGAATGAATGAATTGCTTATTTAGGTTTCCATGTGTGTATTTTTTTAAACCCAAATGTCTCACCCACCCTCAGAGAACATTCTGGCAAGGTTCTCTAAATGTTATGAACAAATGTTTTCTTCTGTAAGGTTAATAGAGCATTAAGTAATTGTTTTTTAGTAACGCTTCTTAAAATATGAGCACAAAAAGGTTATTGAGATGTCATTCATTCATTTTCCTTCAGCTATTTCAGACGTCGCCACAGCGGAATGAACCTCCAACTATTCTAGCATATGTTTTACGCAGCGGATGCCCTTCCAGCTGCAACCCAGTACTGGGAAACACTCATACACACACACACTCATACACTACGGCCAATTTAGTTTATCCAATTCCCCTATAGCGCATGTGTTTGGACTGTGGGGGAAACCGGAGCACCCGGAGGAAACCCACGCCAACACGAGGAGAACATGCAAACTCCACACAGAAATGCCAACTGACCCAACAGGGACTCGAACCAGTGACCTTCTTGCTGTGAGGCAACAGTGCTGACCACTGAGCCACCGTGCCGCCTTTTATTAAATACATTTGATGTAAATATTTTTTGCAATGCTAGCAATCATTTAGTAATGCTTTAGTTTTAGTTAATGTTAAGTTACTGCTTCTGCTTGAGTTTAGTTTGAATTATTTCTTAAAATATTAGCACAAAAAGGCTATTTGTACATTAAGACGTTTGTCTCACATTTTATGAATGTTATATTACTAAAAATGTTAATTAAGTTGAATTAAATTAGCCTTAAATAACATTAAACTGTCTTAAAACAGCTTATATAACTTAGAAAAATAAGAAAAGTGATTAACTTAGCTTCAATTAAAAGTTATAATCTGTAGTAATCTTTTTTGTAATGCTTTAGTTGTAGTTAATGATTTTGCTTGAATTTAACTTCATTATTTTTTTAGTAATGCTTTTACTATTATACAGGCCTCACACACTTCTAATTAGAGGGTTTGTTTACTATTAATAATGCTAGCACTTTGATGCTAGCTGATTTGAATCAATTCAATCTATTAATCTTAACTGTTAGTTTTTATTATTAAATATAAGGTCTAAATGTGAAAATAATGGCACACGCGATCATTTTGAGTCTAAATGAAAAAAAATAAACAACTACAAATTGTGTGTATCGTTAAATAGAACTGTCGTAATTACAGTCGATTGCACGTGCGTGGTAAAGTCTAGATAGGATACAGATACAGCATCATTTTTGTAACACTGTATAGCAATAATTAATATTTTTACAGTACTGTGGCGGTTGGGTTTAGGGTTGGGTGGGGGTAAGCGTTATTAAAATACAATTTATTGGGTAATTTAATAAATAACATAAATAATTATCGTTACCATAGATATTTACATTAGATGTCGCCTACCCTGTTGTTGTCTATTGGAAGGAATGCGTCAATAGAGCCGCCATTTTAGTACAGAGTAGCGCTCCTTTGAAATGAATGCGGGACCAAGGTGCAGTGGAGGACTGTGGCCATCCGGAGCCAGAGATATACACATATATACATATATCTATGATTGGGAGTTTCCCCGGTGGTCAGTACGCAAATATTTGATTTAAATTACGAAAATTATAATTTTACATCACTTTTCTACATCGATGGATGAGTGACGGCACGGGCATTGCCGATAAAGTGTGTGTTTGTGTGCATGGAAGTGTATTATCCTCTCTCCCTGTTAAATTTGATCTAATCCGTGTCGTGAAACACGTCCCCTCTCCTGCTTTCACTTCTCATTCTAACAGAGGGAGCGATTCGTTTGGGAATGAATCTCCGTTATGAACGACTCGTTCACTTAGCCGACAATAATACAAGTTTCTAGCACCGCAGCATCTTGTCATATTTCTTTCATTGTTTGCTAATTTTATTCAACAAAACTAGCATAAGCCTAGAATTCAGTGCAAGTTGATGCTACTTTGCCTTATGATGAGTGCAGTAAGAGACTGTATCATCATCAATAACGTTACTTGTGGAGCACAAAAGTTTGTAACATGTAAAACACGAAATCTTACCTATTAAAAAATGTTCTACCTTTGTGCTTTGTTTGCTCGTTTCTACACCCGTAAGCGGCGCTAAAGTCCAGCATCTTCACATTGGCACACTGTCTTGACTAGTGCTGTTAAATGACATTTGTCCTGGGAGCACTGTACCAATATGGCGGCGCTATTGACGCATGCTGTGGGTCCGTATGCGATATCTAGTGTATATATCTATGGCCGCAACCGTATCTGTTCTAGCGTGCGTTTGTTGTGCCGTAAAGCGATGAGCTGTTTTCGCGGTATTGCGTACCCGTTCTGCAGACGTTTGGAGGAGGACGGAAGAAAAGCTGAAAACTTTGGCATTTTTATAAGTCATTATATCCAAAGAACGACTGTGAAACTGATATTTCAAGGTAAAAAGTCATGTGCAATTACTTTAATCGTTTTTAAGACGATATTACAGAGGAAACAAGGTGTCGTGGGTCAGCGTTGTCCAAATACAGATACACTAATTAACGTTATGAGTTTTAATATCAGAATTTTACAGGACAAAATTAATAACCTAGTAGATATTTTAGCTTTTATATCGAATATATATTGTGAGAAATCTAATTTATGCATCGTTTTTTTACATAGACGTCATATAGATATATTGCTCGGCATAAATGACCAACATTAATACATAAAAGTACATATTTTTATTAATTTCCCATTGAATATACATCATATGTTTCGGTGCATGTGCACGAAACAGATTTATTAAACAAACATATTGATTAAAATCATATTTTAGTCACCAAACATCTTTAATTGAAAGAAAATATATTTAAAGTCTAGAGAAATGTTGCAAAAAAAAACAAACATTTTTTACTAAATACTGGATTTTCCCCCTTATTTAATAATAATAAAATAAAATCCCTAAAATACATTTGGGCTATTAATTTTTTTTGACGGATGTTTTGTTAGATTAGCTCCAGATTTGACTTCAGCACTGACTTTCAGCACTTGTAAAGCATCCTTAAGAAAATATTAATTTAATTTAATTATTAATTTAATTAATTTAAAAGATTTGTGAGGATATATATATCTGTATCACACATATCTTTAAGATAGATACTGTATGTGATATATATATCTGTATCACACATATCTTTAAGATAGATACTGTATGTGATATATATATCTGTATCACACATATCTTTAAGATAGATACTGTATGTGATATATATATATATACATACACACACACACTGCCCTCTGGTGGTCCTTCTGATTAAGCACATCTGTGTACTTCATATCAACAGACTGAACAAATAATAAATAAAAAATAGATATTTTTTGTCTTTCTGAATTTTTCCTACTTATTTAATAATAATAATATAAAAATACAATCCCTAATATAAATTTGAGCAATTATTGTAAGTTATTTGGTAAGATAACCTCCAGATTTGGCTTCAGCACTGACTAATCTAATATATATGCACAAATATAATATTGTAAAGCATCCTAAAGAAAATATTAATTTAAAAGATACATTTGTGAGGATATATATATATATATATGTACAAGATAGATATGTGATATATATATATATACTGCCCTTTTGTGGTCGCTCTGATTAAGCACATCTGTTCACTTCACATAAAGAGATTGAACAAATATTGCATTTTGCATATATTTATTTAGTATGACAACAGTGTCCATACATGAAATGAAATGATAAAAAATACATCTAACACAAAGCACTATACAGATTCATCAGTGCAGCTTTAAACATCCACAGACATTTACTTTAAACACTGACAGATACAGAAACACAAAAATATTCAATGCTACGAGTTACAGTAAAATAACTGTAAATACTGTACAGCTCAACAAACCACACCCGGAGGTGTAAAATATGATCCAAACTCCAAAATAATTTACGACTAGTCTAAAAAAACAATACATAAACATACTTTAGTCTTAAACAGTACAGTACTGTGATAATCCTGCTTCGCTTCGGCAGATCATATTCACTGCTTATTCAAGTATGTCTTTGTTTCCTATTTGTTTGTTTTTTTAACAGATGTAGCACCTCAAACGTTAACGGTGTTAAAAATTACAACCATTATTTATTCTTTATCTCATATTGTACTCAAAATTCATTACTTCTCAGTGAAGGCATCATGTAATATATATATATAAGGCAAGTCGGCTTCAGCAATATGGCACTTTTACCAGTGAATTACTAATGAAAATGTGTTTTATTTGTTTGTGCTGTCAAATTATTAATCAATATTAATCACATCCAAGATAAAAGATTGTATTTACGTAATATATACATTTATATTTATGTATGTATGTATAAATACACATACATACTGTACATAAAATACAAAAGTAATTATATTTACATATATATTGTATATAATTTGCATTAAATATAAATATAAACAAATATTTAATACATATGAACTTTTATTTTTGGATGCGATTAATCGTGATTAATCATTTGACGGCGCTAGTTTTGTCTTTCAGAGGCCAATCCAAACTTAATTAATCACATTTTTAAATATGTAGTGCTGAAGTCGGATTGTTAATGATTTTAGCCTTTGAAAGATTATAATTAATAAAAATGGTTAAACAAAATCCGCCGATGTACTTGTTGGAACAAACCTACTACTGGAAATATAGTAGTTATCTACACTCTCTGACTTTGATGTTCACTAGTTAGTACACAGGAAACGTTTGTATTATTCAAGTCATGTTTCTGCTGTTCGTCTTTGGCACTTTAGCACCACAGAAGCCTGAGAACTCTTCGGCTAATCTAATTGGCTGCGCTGTGCCCGATGTCCAGCCTCCTCTGGGCGGAGCCTCTTTTGCGAGCTGCTGATTGGTTGGTGAGAGACCCAAAAGCTCCAGGTGTCTCGAAGAAAGATTTGGACCCCAGCGATGCTTCCTTTGGTGTCATGGGAGTCTGAAATTATGGGAAACATAAGGTGAGAAAAACTATACTACAGTTTAGAGGTCTGCACGAGACAAATTTTTCCCCCCGCAAGATTTTATTCCACACCCAACCGCTCCTGTCATATATTCAGCCTTTGTTCACCCGCTGCCCAACCCGTTTTCTACCCGACCTGACCGTTTCCGCTAAATTTAGATCTGGTTTCCAAAGTCTCACGTTTAAATTGGATACTACCAAAAGAGAGAGATAACAGATAAAACTTTAGGTTGTGCAAGGATTGTAGGGTAAATGTCAGTTTGGTTTGCCCCTTTGTGATGAGACATGAGTGCCGCCTTAAACCTGAGGTTCCAGTCTTGTGACTGCTAAAGGGTAAAACTTTGAGGTATTATCACATCGCGCAAAGGGTAATTTTTTTTCCATTTGCGCCTATGACGCATGAAAAAGACTCCCATACATCAGACTTGCCTGATGTGGGTTTCCTAACAGTAAACTGACCGTTTTCTAATGCAAGCTAAAGGACAGCGCATCTTCACTTTGCTCTCCCATGTTGGTAAAGCCCGCTCTGAGGACCGTTATGCAGATGATGTTCACACATACTGTGCAAATAAAAAGCACGTGCACAAAGCACTGGTCATGCGTTCATCATGTGTAACAGTCATGACCACTGGCTGTATCGGTGCTCAATAAGAATGAGGAAATCACAGATATGCTTTTCTGAAATAATGTCGTGACTCGGGAGCGCTATATTGTTAGACTGCCCGCTCCCGTTCAAATTACACCAGAGTTACCGACCGCTACCGCATTTTATTTGGAAATTTATTCCCACGCTGCAAGAAATCTGGTCGGGTCAGACCTCTACTACAGTTCGTATAGTATGAAGTATGAATAATTAATTAATTCACTCTTTTATGTGCTCTAGATGCACATTTATTTTTACTAAAACAAATAAGACTTTCTCCAGAAGGCAAAATATTATCGGAAATACTTAAAAAAAATTCCTTGCTGTTACACATCACTTAAAAAATTAACTTAATCAAAATAAATATTGCACAGGAGGGCTAATAATTTAGCCCTCAACTGCATATATTGTTGCAGTAATATTATTAATAATCATATGCAGTACCTGTGTTTGTGCTGGTTTCGGGCTCTCTTCTGCTCGTGGTGATGATGTAGCGGCTGGTATTTTGTTCCCATGATGCTCTGGGCTCTTCAGTGTTTCAGTCACACCATAAGCTCCTCCTGCCACCACAAACTGTGCGGGCGACAGAACGGTGGGCACACTGAAGCCGGCCGCCCCTTCAGTGCTGGACGTGGGCATCGCACCCGCTATTAGTGGCGATTGCACCAGAAAATATGGCATGGCTACGGCTGGCACTCCACCCTGCGCATGCCCTGCTGGCATGAGGAACTTTAAACTATTCAGACCTACAGAAATAGATGATGAAGAGTTAGAAAGAGTGTGAAAGATGTTTTTAGGTCATGATGTTTTTATTAATGAATTGTCTTGATGAACTTGAGGTTTGATTTGTGGTTGGTGTCGTCTGAATTTTATAATTATACTGTATTTATTTGATTGTTTTTGGCAAGGAAAGAGGTTTTATTTTTTATTGCTTCTGTACAGCATTGTGGTCAAAGTGAACATTGAGCATTTTATTAGTGCTTTCAAATGATTAATCGCATCATAAATAAATGTTTATATTTGTTAATAGTTATTATGTACATCTAAATACACACATGCATGCATATATTTGAGAGAATGCTTGTTTATATTCTTTATATAAATATATTCTTTATTAATATTAAAAACTAATTATATACAAATAATAATTATACACATTACGACAGTACACTTTTTATTGTGTATGTGATTAATCATTTGACATATAAATCATTTATATATAATGCGTAAATATTTTAGATTTGTATATTTTTGTGTTAAATATGTATGTTGGTGGTAATTCTTTTTATTTTATGTATGTTTGTAGTTATTTATAGGCATAATAAATATACACTGTACACACCCATATATGTAGTAAATACAATATTTCATTTTAGTTTGGATGCATTTATTTGTTTGACAGCACTAATTTATATATAAACTATTTATATATAATACAAATGATGTATTATTTTATTTACTACAGGTAATAATTATTTAATTTTATTAGAATTATAATATTTTATGTATTTGTGGGTATATATATATATATGTGTGTGTGTATATATGCACTCACACATACATACACACATATACATACAGCACTGGTTTTGATGTACCTGCTGTGTTTGGCACATAGAGGTAATGAGGGGACAGAAGGGCATCTTTGGGACTGGATGCTGCTGCGTCGTCTTCATACTGAGGCCCAAACAAGGCCTCGTCCCACGGGGAGCCTTCAGGAGAGCAGACTGGAGACCGTCTGGTGCTGGAGCTCAAGCTCTCGCTCTCCACCTATCAGACATTCACATGTTAGAGCAGGATGTCAGACTTAATTCCTGGAGGGCAGAGCCCTGCAGAGTTTAGTTCCAGTCCTACTTCAACACACCTATCTGTAGGTATCAAACAAGCCTAAAGCATTCAATTAGTTTGATCAGGTGTGTTTAATTTGGGTTGGAACTAAACTAAAGTTTGACACTTGTGTGTGTGTGTGTGTTAGAGAGTCAATTACAGCTCTCAGGATTATAATAATGAAGTCAATGAGATTTTATAAAGCAGTACTAAACTCATTCCAGTGATGCATCAGACTCAAATATATTATATTTCCTATTGCATAACTTCTATTCCTCCATAATTCAGATTGTTATTGTTGCTATTAATTTTAAGGTCACGAGTTGTTGTGTAAGCATTTCATTGCATATCATACTGTGTATGACTCTGTATGTGACAAATAATATTTGAATTATTGTAAAAAGCGCTATACAAATAAACTTGAATTGAACTCACTGTGTCACTTTCTATAGATGCCGAGCGTCTTCTGTATTTTGCGGTCTGATGGTCCTCTTCCTCTGATCTCTCCCTCTTCCTCAGGCTGGAGGCGCCGTCAGAAATGTTCCTGCTGTACAGCATGAGCAGGGACGTCTGCGGCAGGATTGCCAGCGGGTGAGAAAACTGAGCTGGAACGGGCATCAGATCAGCTTGAAGAGGAATCGCTAGAGACGCCAGTGCAGAGGGAACTACAGAACTAACACTGGGCTGAACACTGCAAACATAAACAAGTCAATGGTTAGTGATGCTAACACAAACTTTAACTCTTACTTGTGTCAAGTCAATTCAAATACTCATGTTAGTTAACAAAAAGAAATCACTGTCAGCTATATGAAGTTTAAGTTGAGGTGCTAAAAATATGAATAACATCACATAAGAGTTAAGATATTTTGAAGTATTTGAGTTTTAAATATTGCTTTGGCAACTAACTGAAATAGATATTCTAGCTGAAATATGATCATTATATTATGAATTATATATAATTAATAATTATATAAAATAATTATTTTAAAAAAATAATAGTAATAAGAACGTGTGACTGAAATTAATATTTAAACTGAATAACTAAAACTTATATAATACACAGAAACGTTAGAAATATAATTTTTTTGCAAGAATTAAAATGATCAAAGCACATTAGTTAATAACAAAAATAATAAAACAATTTTTATTATAAAAATAACTATCGTTCTGATGTTTTTATATCTTTATTTTTTTGTAACTTAAAAATAATAAATAAATAAAAATACAGTAAAAAAATAATCAATTAAAATGACAGCAAAATTAAATGTTAAAAATAAATGAAATTACAAAAATGAATTAATAAAAAATATATGAAATCAAAGCAACTTGTAAATATTTAATAATAATAGAAATAACAAAAACAAATGTCTAAATTAATCAAAATAAAACTTTGATAATGCTTAATTAACATTGTTAGTAATCAACTCTAGGGTTTGAACCTACACTTTTTCAATGACAGATTCACCACAACACAAAGTTGCCACAACACTATTATACAAAGAGAAATGTATAATATATATATATTATAGGCATTATAAGTAATGTATAAGCATATATATAAAACCAACCAAACAAACAAATATAAAACAAGCAAACAAATTTTCACCTGTCTCCAAACTGCAGTCGACACACTGCGCTGTTGTTCCCGCTTCTCCTGGAGTAATCCACCGGCTCATCTGACCATACAAACACAAAAACATGGCATTAAACCACAGTTACATGAAATCAAACTGGCTTATTTAAAATTATGCAAATATTCCGCTGTGTTCAAACCTATAGAATATCTGTGAGGCGTGCTGGGGGCGGAGCTTATCAGTCTTTGATTGACAGGAGGGGCAGGAATGACCTGGAAGGAGGAATGACGTGCCATTTTCTCCCGTCGTTCTGTGCCGGAGTTGCTGATCTGAGCTCTCAAATCATCCGAATCTTAAATAAAGGCAAATAATTATAATACGGTCACACTGAAGAGCCCTAAAAACCATAATCAAAAGTTAAAACATGACATACCGCTGCTGTTTTGGAAATTGCCAGGCCCGATCCATTTAAAGACTGGTTTACGGGTCTTTTCTTCTCTTATGTGAATTTTCTTGATCAGATTCAGGCTAGTCAGGACGTTAGCAATATCATACAAACGCCGTACCTTAGCTGGACAAACACAATCCAAAAAATTTATTATGAGCTTTATGCAATCAATAAAAAATAAAATGTATATTATTACAACACATTAGTGATGGGCCGATAAACAATATTTTGTGAAAAAAGTTAACAGATTTTGTGCAATTGCTAAGTTTCGTTACATTTTTACATTTTGCACATTTAATATAGCTCTTAAAGTCATGCAGAAAAATTAAAACAGGTAAAAAAAAAACTAATGTAATTGATGCTTACAACAATTGTAGGATTACACTTAGCACATTTACATTCTTTTGTCACTACTAATAAATTTAATTTTTAAGTGTGCTATCTTAATCTAAATGTGTGTGCATATGCTAAGTATCGTTACATTTTCACATTTAATGTACATCTTAAAGCCAAATTAAAAAAATTAAGTAGTAAAACAGGTGAAAAAAAAAAAATAATTGTGTTAAAATTTATGCTTACAACAGTTTTAAGATTACATTTTGCACATTTACTCTCATTTACCTTCTTTTGTCACAACTTTTCATTTTTAAATTACATTTTTAAGTGCTATCTTAATTTAATGACAAATTTGTAATTGTTTTTTTTTTAACTATACTTTAAAACTTAATTAATTAACCCACTAATTTGTGTGGCTTCAGTCATGGTTGGGAGACTCTTTAACAGATCATATATCAAAATGTACATCATTATCGATCAATATGGGAAAAAAAAAATCAAGATTATGACATATAAGACATGTCTTACTATCATATTTATTATTATTATGTTGTGGTCTGTTATATTAGCTATATTAAATGTGCAAAATGTAACAATACTTCATTTAAGGACAAATATGCAATTGTTTTTGTTAAAAAAACAACTATACTTCAAGATGTAATTAAGTAACCATCTAATTTATGTGGCTTCAGTCATGGTTGGGAGACTCTTAACAGCCTTAACAATTCATATATATCAAAATGTATATCATTATCGATCAATATGGGAAAAATATATCAAGATTTGTATTTTTTTTTGCTATATAAGACATGTCTTACTATTATATTTATTATTATATTGTGGTCTGGCTTTAAGAGCTATATTAAATGTGCAAAATGTAACAATGCTTAATTTAAGGACAAATGTGTAATTGTTTTTGCTAAAAAATATATACTTTAGCATGAAATTAAGTAACCCTCTAATTTGTGTGGCTTCAGTCATGGTTAGGACACTCTTAACAGCCTTAACAACTCAAAATGTATATCATTATCAATCAATATGCATTAGGGCTACAAAATATATCTGTGAAATATATATATATATATATGAAATGTCAGTTCAGTTTCAACACACTGCAATCTGAGTGGAATTATAGCTGTAATGTAGAGACTATAAGATTGCAAGTGTATTTAAACCATTTGTGTATTAGAAAGTGTAACATTTATAGTATTATTATAATAGATTATTTATATTTAACATCCTTTATGCAGTGAAGACTATGCAGTGTTATTTATTTACATTTGACTCGCGCCTAAAAATAAAAAGCTGTTTGTTTAATTGATGCTGATTAACTGTCCTATGAAACCATCCCAATCAATATAAAATTATGCTAAAATTATATTCATATCGCAAAAAAAAAAAAACACATTGCAATGTCTGTTTTTTTCCAATATCGTGCATCCCTTTAAGACATGTCTTACTTTTATACTTGCTGTCGTAGGACTCTTCCTGACCCTCTTCAATTAAAATCTTAGCAGCCATATCGAGGGTTACGGTTTGGGTTTTGGACACCAGGAACAGCATGACAAACTTCTGGCTCATGATTCGGAGCGATTTATCCTTCCTTCTGCTAGAAGCGGCTGTGAAAAGAGAGAAATCAGGCTTACAACAATGTTAATTACCCTAACTTTAACCTAATTAACCTAGTTAAGCCTTTAAATGTCACTTTAAGCTGAATACTAGTATCTTGAAAAATATGTAGTGAAATATTATGTACTGTCATCATGGCAAAGATAAAAGAAATCAGTTATTAAAACTATTGTTTAGAAATGTGTTGAAAAAATCTATTTACAATAATTCAGGAGGACTAATAATTCTGACATCAACTGTAATGATGAAATGTCCATGCTGAAAGTGAACTAATCCTTTTAAGAAACCATCCAAAGTGGTGTTCGATAAGAAGAGGAATCTGCATTTTTAATGACTGAATAAAGGATGAGTGTGTAAATGTGAAGTGAGTGGCAGGAGGAAATCAGAGTTGTTGAATATGAGGAATGAATGGGTGAATTGGCTGGTCGAGTGACTGCTGCCCTCATGATGGGGTGGTAATAAGCCTTATGTTAGGAAGGAAAGCCGTTGCTTGGCGACAGCGGCCACATGGGATATGAAGCCAACGAACACAATAATAAGCACATCAGAAGGTCCAGACAAGGACAGCAGGACGCAAAACAGCTTCATCAACACTGTAAAATAGTAATATACAAAAATATGGTAAAATATATAAAGTTTATGTCAGTATTACAAAAATATTTGGGGCTTTTATCATTGGCTGCTATAACTGAAAACAGATAATTTTTGTTGCATTCATCTGTTTTAAGAATAAAGCATGTAAAATTAAATATCAAATGTTATTGTAATGCATTTTAACACAGAAAAAGAATAATATGCAAAAAAAATATGGTAGAGAATGTTGTTTATGTCAGTATTATCCAATATTTGGGGCTTTTATTTCATCATTGGCTGCTAAAGGAAACTAAAAACAGATTAATTTTCATTTTTTTATTGATTTGTTTTACAAATGAAGCATGTAAAATTAAATACCAAAGATTTATTGTAAAGCATTTTAACATGCAAACAGTGTAGACTTAAAATACTAGAATTAAGAAAAACAGTTATTGTGTAAATCATCATTTAAAGTCTAAATGTTATTTTTGTACCACTGAAATGCTTTTTTGTTATTCATTTATGTATATAAATTAATGAAACTAACATTTAAAGGTGGAATTAAATTAATAAATACTTTAATATGATATAAATAGTACTAAAATAACTCTAGGGTTTGAACCTGTCATTTTTTAATTGACAGGAACAAATATTTACTCAATGCACCAAATGTGTAAGTGAAAATAATTATCATTTAAATGATCATTTGAATCATAAATGTTATTTTTGTACCACTGAAATGCATTTTTTATTCATTTGTGTGCATAAATTAATGAAACTAACATTTAAAAGTTTAATTGAATGATTAATACATACAATAATAGGATATAATTAGTACTAAAATAACTCTAGGGTTTGAACCTGCCATTTTTTAATTGACAGGAACAAATATTTACTCAATGCACCAAATTTGTAAGTGAAAATAATTATCATTCAAATCATAATTTAATAAATATAATTTTTGTACCAATTAAATGCTTTTTTAAATTCATTCATGCACATAAATTAATGAAACTAAGATTTAAAAGCTTAATTAAATGATTAACAAATACTATATGATATAATTAGTATTAAAATAACTCTAGGGTTGGAACCTGTATTTTTTAATTAACAGCCATGAAACTCAGAGCAGACATCCATATCAATGCTCAAATACAAGTAAACACTGAAATAGCAAAGTGAAATAGAAAAATATGGTAGAGAATGTTGTTTATGTCGGTATTAGCCAATATTTGGGGCTTTTATTTCATCATTAGCTGCTTAAGGAAACCGAAAAGATGAAACTTTCATTTATTTTGTCTAATCTGTTTTAAAAATGAAGCATGTAAAATTAAATACCAAAGCTTTATTGTAAAGCGTTTTAACATGCAAACAATGTAGATTTAAAATATCACAAATAATAATAATCAATTATTGTGTAAATCATAAATGTTATTTTTGTACCATGCACTGAAATGCTTTTTAAATTCATTTATGTACATAAATTAATGAAATTAATATTTAAAAGCTTAATTAAATGATTAATAAATACATTAATATGATATAATTAGTACTAAAATAAATCTAGGGTTCGAACCTGTCATTTCTAATCGACAGGAACAAATATTTACCCAATGCACCAAATTTGTAAGTGAAATTTCTGAACATCTGTAGCTTTTCATAACACAATTAACACATTCTCAAACCATGTCTGCTTAAGTGTATTTATATTTACATATGAACTATATTAATATCATATTAAATGCAGTTTCTCCTAACAATGATCAACAGTAAGTGATGTGATGTAATCGGGTCACTCTTACAAGAGTTCAGCAGACAGAAACATGCCTGAACATGCAGCTTTGAGTTCCTCTTTGATTAATTAGCTTCCCTCCTCTGTATGTCTGCTAGAATATGGCACATTTACAACTGAGAGTCCCTGTGCTGCGATGGGATTATGTGTGACCAACACAAAGACCTGGAAACCAGTGTTGTGATGCTTGAGACGTTGTTAACTGGTGACTGATTAATGCGTGAGATGCTAGTAATGCTGCTAATGGAGCAACCGTCACTATAAAGCAAACCGTGTAAGTGCAATAAGATGGACATGCAACTGCACAAAGCATATTTTATTGATACACTTGATAAATGCAGACCACATATAGACAAATGATTGATGTTTTAATGTTGTAAATATTTCTCTAATTATTATATTATATATTTTTATTCTGGAGAAAGTCTAATTTCTATTAGTTTGGCTGGAATAAAAACCTAATTAACCTAACTGAGACTTTAAATTACACTTTAATCTGAATACTAGTGATTTGCTAAATAAGTAGTAAAATATAATGATGGCAAAGACAAAATAATTAAGTTATTGAAACTATTAAAAAATGATGAAAATATTAGGAAATATTTGAAAAGTTTCACAGGAGACCACCACCATTTTAATTTTAACACTCAAAATCAAATTGAGTGAATGATGAGAATTTGCATTTTTGGGTGAACTGACCCTTTAATGCTGGAAGGTATTTCAAGTTGCTGTAATTAACTTTTAATGATTAATACAATGGTAAAATTATCTCTCAATAATTGTAATAGATGGTTAAATATCTCTCAAACGCCGATTTCATTTTCTATACTTGTAACCCTCAAATCAAGAGCGTAAATCTTTGCAACCCCCAGCAATAAAATAGTATTTGTATTACAGGTTTAGGTTTAAAATAGCTCCTACCTCCAGTGTTGTGTTCATATTTATGATTATATTTATTTATGTAGCACCGTGGTCCTGTGAAACATAATGTCCACTTTATGTCCACACATGTAACGGATTGACAATAAAGCTCAACTTGACTTGATTAATGTGCACTGTAATAAAGCGATTTGTTTGCTTCACTTAAAAAAAGTGGGTAAACCCATTGCTTTTAAAGTGATTAGTTGACTTTACTTTAAAAAAGTGAGTAAACCCACTGCCTTAAAATTAGTAAGTAAATGAATTATGGGCATAATTATAAAAGTTAAGTCAAATTTACAGTTCCAAGTTACAACAGATTTACTCACTTTTTAAAGTAAAGTCAACTTGTTGATTTTAAGGCAATGGGTTTACTTACTTTTTAAAGTAAAGTAACTAATCACTTTTTTACAGTATGTGTGTGCATGTCCTACCGTGTGCGTTCTGCATGTGTTGGACAGCATGCAGGCTGTTTCCTTCCCTCTGGTCCGTCATTAAATGGTAGTGTTGATCTCGACCAGCCTGTAAAAGTCCCTGTAGAGTCTGTGGGAGCCGCGAGCGTCCGTGCCACACGTACAGGTTTTTTGCCTTTCTGCTGACCAGCATCAGAGACTCCAGCACGTTCACAATATCATAGATACGTCGTCTCTCAACGCCTAAAATCAAAACATTGGGAATCAACAGTTCGATGCAAATAAATATTATTGCTCGTTGTTAGTTCATGCATGAACAAATGAGACTATTCATTTATTTTATTGAGCTTAGTATTTCATAAATGAGTTTGCGCAGCCATTGGAACCTTATTATTGTTAATTATTTTGTTGGTCTGATCACTTCATTGAAAACGTATTATATACATAGATTATATACATAGGTACTTTTTAAAGGTATACACACACACACACACACATATATATATATATATATATATACAGCTGTACTGTCCACCATATACCATAACGCTTTCTGATTTTGATTGCAAAACTGCTAGCCTGTGTTTTCCTGTCAGGCTACCAAAAATTAATCCACCCTGCCTGTCAGACTATTTTAATGGGAGAAAAATAAAAATATATAGCCTATTTTAGTGTATTTGCATTCTCTAACAAATTGGGTAATTATGTTGTATGTTATTTTCATGCATCGAGGAGCCACTATCAATACGTGTTTGAATTTGTGCTAACTGGTTTTGTCAAAAGAAATGGTACTTGGTACCAAGTAAGTAGGTACCAAAAAATAAAACAATAAAGGTAGGCCTACCAGGTTCTCTCTTTATCTATTTTCATGGACAATTTCAAACAAATGAGGAAAATAATAATAATAAAAAATATATATATAAAAATAATGAAATAAAATGTGGTTATTTTCAAAAAAAATATATGTACCCTATAATGAATTCCATTATTACTTTTTTGTTTAGTAAATGTATGTTTGTTTGTTTTTGTGAATGTCTTTTCTATTTCAGGGATTTCGCAATTTTGCGAGCCCTGGATCCTAATTTAATAAGATGCACATTTTGTAAATCTGCACTTCCGTTTATTATTAGCCAAAAAACAGCTTGTTGCGCTGCTTGATGTTGCAAACTTATATTTTCTTATTATATTATTTTTATGTATAGTCAAACACAATTGTTTGTAGAGGAAGTAGTTTTTATTTTTTTAAATGTTTACTGCTGTTTATTATTCCTAGTAATTTTCCCCATAGGTGAATGAACAAATCGCAGAAATAATGAAACAATAAAATATTTAGTGGATACTGTATATTGATTTACGGAGTAGTTTTCATTTATTTATCTTCATAAAATTGCATTTAGAGCAAATTGTGCCAATTTAATTTTTCGAAGTTTTAGTGCAGATATTAATGCATTCAACTACACATATTTATATTACCTATGACAAGTTCATTGATATCTCCATGCCTTTAACACTATTGCAGAATAAGGTCAACACATACACAGATTAGGTTTAGCAGTTATTTCCTCTTACCCAAGCATGAGGCCACTTCATCCAGTGAGATATTGATGCTTTCAGAAGATTCTGGGTAATCGGGGTACAAAGCCAGAAACTTCTGACACAAAAGCCCCAAACTCTTCTGTTTTCGACTGGGTCGCCTTTCAGATTCGTCTAACGCTTCATACTGGAATAAAGAAAGACAAAACAAACTCAAACTACTGATTTAAAGGGATAGTTCATTATTTACTTTCCCTCAAGTAATTCTAAACCTTTATGAGTATGTTTCTTTCTTCTGTTGAACACAAAAAAAGATATTTTGAACAATGCTGGAAAACAAATACTATGGGAGTCAATGGTTACAGGTTTCCAGCATTTTTCAAAGTATCCTCTTTTGTGTTCAACAGAAGAAAGAAACTTATAAAGACTTGAAACAAGTAAAGGTTGTGTAAATGACGACAGAATTTTAATTTTTTTGGTGAACTATCCCTTTAATTTCATTCATTTTTTATTTATTTTCTACCTGACATGAGTCTTCAAGTTCTTCCTCCTCCTCTGCAATCTTCTCTTTATTTTCAATGGGTGTGAAGAGGGTTTTCTTCATTTCTCTGTCACGTATATCTGGACTGGCAGCACTGATCAGCATTTTCAGATTTGCTGTTGGGGTCAAGGGGTCCGCATAGGCCTTCTCAGTGAGTTTAATAGGGGTTATGTGGGTGATTTCGGGACTGGAAATCTTCCTATGTCCATTCAAAGCAGCTGTCAGAGGTTCGCTCTTCAGTGGGGTCATTTTCCGTCTGTCCATGCAGATGTTTTCCTGAAATCATAGTATTAGTTAAACATCTAATGAGGCATTACCATCATAATATTTAAACAAACATGCATTTGGATGATCTTACTTTATGGTCATTCATGCTGGCAGCATCATCTGAGCCTGTCTTATTCACTAGTGTTCTGACACTAAGCAAATCCTTTAATGTTAAACACTTCACCTCCATCTAAAACAAAAAGAACAATAAGTCATAACCAGCACATTTAGCCTATTATGAACTTAGTTAATTGTTATTATACATGAATGACATC
>CAIGQV010000366.1:57400-125368 GCA_903798115.1 Danio jaintianensis | reverse complement strand
GAACATGAGCGTTTATTGCATTAACAATATCTAATATCAACAACTTTGTTTCTATATTTTAATATGAATATAGTCCTGATCTGACGTCATGCTACGTTTGCTAACTTACTAATGAAGGTGCTGCCAGAGGTTATACATCCAAATACTAGTACGTAAATCTACCTTATAGGTATAATCGTGTTATAGTACATATTATAAACGTATAATTAATGCTATATGAGCGATCTGATCTGATCTGATGAAGGTGGACAGTTTTTGGCGCAAATATCTTCACCAGTTGCCTGGTAACTAAACCAGTCATATTATCGGAAGATAAACAAAGCGATTTAACTTTATAAATAATTTATATATGTATATTATCATTATAGGATTGTATGTAGTATATATTTAGACTTTGTATATATACGTTAGATAAAAGTTGAGCTATAGATGGAATATAAATGACCGCTTATTATAAATGTTTTTCTGGTTATTTGAATACTGAAAAATAAAAACATATCTGACTAGATAATAAATTGATTAACATTATTTTTTATTACATTTCGTAACATTAAGTCAGATGGATGATGTAGATCAGTAACATTATGTTCTTACCTTAAACCTCCGTCCTTGTAATTAAAAAAATCCCAAAAACGTAAATAAATCCTGTAGCAAGGCTGATCTTTCGTTTTCCTCTTCACATGAGCATAATTTCTCTGTAAATCAGAGGATCTGAGCTTGTAATCTTCTTATTTCAGTCCTACCGCTGGTCAGGCGAGTATGAATCACCCGCTAAAGGTTGTTTTCTGGCGCTCTAAAGAGCCGCAACATCTCTCGTCCAATCACGAAGCCGCTATGCAAATTTATCGACGCTGATTGGACGAATGAGAAGGAAACGCCTGCGGGAAACAACTGTAGCCTACCAGAGACGCGCTCTGACCAAGCCTGTGGGGGTTTGTTGGCGGGGCTGTAGGCGCGCTCTCGTATCGGTTGTTATTAAAGGCGCGCCTTAAGGTTTTTTTAAGGCGTATCTGTAACTCAGCAGGGACATAATTAATCAGCACATATGATTAATTGACATGATTTTAAAAGCAGACGGTCTCCTGACAGCTTGAAATGACAAGCTCAGGCAGGAACAAAGGTGAAGTGTGACACAGGTGGGGTTTTGGCGCGGCTGAAGGGTTTTCTCGCGGGAAAGAGTGTAATATGAGAAGAAACCCCACACCCACGAACTACCCCCACATAAGGACATTTTAGACATAGAAATAGAATATAATATCTAATAATAGCCATACAACATTTGGAATAGCTTAATATATTCAATGAAACGATTATTATCAATGATTATGAACTGATATATTAGTTTTACCTTTATAAAAAATAAATTATATCTTGTAATTGAACAGAACTGGAAGAAACAACGCTGAAAAAATAATGATTCATTGGATTTACAATTTTTTTAAGGTAACTGGTTGCAAACTATTTATATGGGCTGAATTTAAACAAAGAATTTTAATCTAGTAATGTTCAACTTAATTTGTTTGTGTAAACTCAGCCCATATCAATTGTTTGCAAGCAGTTACCTTAAATAGATTAAGTAAATCCAATGAATCATTTTTTCAGCTTTGCTTCTTCCAGTCCTTTTCAATTCCAGGATATAATTTGTTACTATAAAGCTAAAACAAATGTATCAGATAATAATCATTGCTAATATAATTTGTTACTATAAAACTAATATATCAGAGAACTACATAAATTGTTTTTATTTTGTTTTTGCAAAACATTTTATTCACAAACAAAAGTGCTCAAATTCGCAGCCTTTTTCACAATTTTAAATTGAAATTGATCTATTTCTTAAATCTTAGATTGTTTAAAAGCAAGAAAAGTTATATATATGTACATACACACTCACCGGCCACTTTATTAGGTTCATCTGTCCAACTGCTCGTTGACGCAAATTTCTAATCAGCCAATCACATGGCAGCAACTCAATGCATCTAGGCATGTAGACATGGTCAAGACGATCTGCTGCAGTTCAAAGCGAGCATCAGAATGGGGAAGAAAGGTGATTTAAGTGACTTTGAACGTGGCATGGTTGTTGGTGCCAGACGGGCTGGTCTGAGCATTTCAGAAACTACTGATCTACTGGGATTTTCACACACAACCATCTCTAGGGTTTACAGACAATGGTCAGAAAAAGAGAAAATATCCAGTGAGCGGCAGTTCTGTGGGCGCAAATGCCTTGTCGATGCCAGAGGTCAGAGGAGAATGGCCAGACTGGTTCCAGCTGATAGAAAGGCAACAATAACTCAAATGAGATCACTGTACTCAAATGGCCTCCACAGTCACCAGATCTCAATCCAATAGAGCACATTTGGGATGTGGTGGAATGGGAGATTCGCATCATGGATGTGCAGCCGACAAATCTGCAGCAACTGCGTGATGCTATCATCTCAATATGGAGCAAAATCTCTGAGGAATATTTCCAGTACCTTGTTGAATCTATGCCAGAAAGGATTAAGGCAGTTTTGAAGGCAAAAAGGGTTCCAACCCGGTACTAGTAAGGTGTATCTAATAAAGTGGCCGGTGAGTGTATATATTTAGGGTTATGATTATCTGACTGCTTTTGTAAGGTCTGAGGTACACCAAAATACAGAGTAAGACTTAATTTACATCTTAAAAAATCTGGCTGTATGAAGTTTTAGGATTGTTTGGGTGTATATCACATTACACAATCTTTGCTGTCATCTCTATGCCAATAATAGTTATTATAAGTCCAAAATACACACTGATGTGTTATGACTGTGAAATGTTTCAGTCTGTCTGTCTGAGAGGCAAGCAGAAAATTAATTTAATTTCTCAAGGAGCGCTTAGTCAAGTGGGTGAATCACATTTGCATGATTATGCAAAATTGGATCGAAAGAGAAGCTGAATGAATTTTGGCAACCCACAGACTGTACATATTAAACAGCAGAATATGGGACTGTGCCATGTAAGTCAAATAAAACAGTGTGAAAAGAGTGTAAGATGGAGGCAGAAATTAAATTGGGTTGAAGTGGGTCAGTTGGCATTTCTGTGTGGAGTTTGCATGTTCTCTCCATGTTGGTGTGGGTTTCCTCCGGGTGCTCCGGTTTCCCCCACAGTTCAAACACATGCGCTATAGGGGAATTGGGTAAGCTAAACTGGCCGTAGTGTATGTGTGTGAATGAGTGTGTATGGGTGTTTCCCAGTGATGGGTTGCGGCTGGAAGGGCATCCGCTGCGTAAAACATATGCTGGATAAATTGGTGGTTCATTCTGCTGTGGTGACCCCTGATTAATAAAGGGACTAAGCCGAAAATGAATGAATGAAGTGGCCCCTGGTGGCAAAGGAAAATAGTTTGAGGATCCAAACGGAAGACGGAAGAACCAGAGCTGAATATTAAAAAGCCGCTGAATGTAAAGCAGGATTCCCTCTCTATGCAAAATGTCAAATTCCCTGATTTTCACAGACTAAAAAGCTGAATTTCCATGCCCTATCCACCTTATATTTCGCTTAAAGTTACAGTGGCTATTGTAAATTAAAATGTGTCAAGACTTGCATTCATTAGAGAAACAAAACAACTTTTAAAAAGACTAACCATAACAGGCAAAACATGTGAAACAATGAAATATATATATTGATAAATGGAAAGGACTATTTTAAATGTCAAAACAAATTCCATGATCTCAACAACAACAACAAAAAAATAATAATAATTCCCTGATTTTCAATGTCTGGAATAGAACTTTTCCAGAAATTTCATGACGGGAAGACACTTTACATAAAACATACTATTAACATAGTGAAATTCCTCTCTTAGCCTGCTTTTAAACTTGTGCTAATGACTTATAGGGTCCCTAACTTTATGAATGTGTTAAAGGAAATAAAACTGAAAAATATTCTGTCATCTTTAAAGTGAAGTATAGTTTTTATTTCACCTCGCTAAACATTTCTTTCTTTGATTAAAGTTTTAAAGGGATATTTCACCCAAAATTGAAAGTTCTGTGATCAATTACTCACCCTTCACTTGTCCCAAAAACGTTTGAGTTTCTTCTGTCGAACACAAATGAAGCTATTTAGAAAAATGTTGGAAACCTGTAATCATTGACTTTCATAGTATTTGCTTTTCCTACTATGAAAGTCAAAGGTTACCGGTTTCTAACATTCTTCAAAGTATATTCTTTTGTGTTCAACAGAAAAAAACACTAGAGTGTGAGTAAATAGTGAGTAAATCTCAATTTTTGGGTGAACTATTACTTTAAATGCATCCTTTCTTTTTCTTTACAGTCTATGGTCCTTCTGCAAAGTAGCATAGCCATTTCTGTATTTATAATCTACTAGCAAAGTTAGTATACAAAATTTAAACAGAAGTCAAGAGATAAAAAGTTAACAATTAAATCAACTTGAATCAGCTATTTGTGATTGACATGACATTATTTAATCAGAATTTACACATTTACATTATGTGTTGACCAAATAATTCACTCTGATGCACCCAGCAAAACCAAAAATATGAATATATGTAGATTTGTTAGTCTTATTAAAGGGATAGTTCACCCTAAAATGTAAATTAACTCACTATTTAGCCTCCCTCAAGCTGTTATAAACCTTTATGAGCTTCATTTAGTCTGTTTAACACAAAAGAAGATATTTTGAAGAATGCTGAAAACCAGTAACCATTGACTTCCATAGTAGGAAAAACAAATACTATGGAAATCAATGGTTACAGGTTTCCAGCATTCTTCAAAATATCTTCTTTTGTGTTTAATAGAAGTCATAAAGGTTTTTAGGAACTTGAGGGAGAGTAAATAGTGAATATTCGAAGAAAGAAACAAGTATGAGTAAATGATGACAGAATTTTCATTTTTGGGTGAACTATCCCTTTAAACCCAGTATAAACAAACCAAATAAAGTCATAATAATGTATATAAATGTATATGAGTGTATTATTATAATGAACTATAATGAACATTATTTTGACAAGACGACTCTTATTTGCAGATTTTATGATGCGCTTGTGGCTTTCTGCAGCAGCTGGAGCATGATGGGATACACCGGGGCAAACTCCTTTCCCTGCCTGGCTCGGACAGACTGCACATATGCCTCCAGCGCCCCTCTGCAACAAAGGAAAGTCATATTTTATTTATTTCATTATACACCAAAGCTGCTGTACTTTCCCCAGAGCACCATTAGAGGGCGCTGATGTTGCACTGAGAAATTCAGCTCAGGACTGCTGGTTGTTAAATATCAGTTCATACAAATAGTTTTCTTTGATTATGAAAAACAATAATAACATAAATAAAATAAATAAAAACAATAACATTCACGTACAGAATGCAAATGAAAGCAATACAATATTCCAGAGCAGAGCATAATTAGAAAATATGTATATTTATTTGAGGAATGTCTGTATTTTTCTAAGAGAAAAAAAAAAATTGCCATCAGTGTCTTAATGCAAGAAAAATTTAATAGGCTTTCAGGAAACTTTAAAAGTTAAATATATTTCTTATTTTTTATAATTGTTTTTCAAGGATGTAAAGTTTGAATAATAAACAAAAATATATATACTAAATACTTGCCAAATAAAAAGCTAAAGCAATGGAAAATATCATGGAAAATTTTGTAGCTCATTTAAATATGTGTAGCTGAATTATAAATATATGATTCATAAAATTCTGAAACATAAATATATAATATTTGCAACAATTAAATTGGCAAGACATTGCTTTAAATGCAATGTTTTATAAAGATAATTAATAAACAAAAGCTAGTAAAATAAAATAAAAAAAATTCTTGCAAAATAAAAAGGTAAAGCCATGGAAATATCATGGAAAATTTTCTAGGTAATTAAAATATGTAGTTGAATCATAAGTATATGATTCATAAAATTCTGAAACATAAATATATAAAATTCTCAACAATTAAATTGGCAAGACATTACTTTAAATGCAATATTTTATAAAGATAATTAATAAACAAAAGCTAATAAAATGAAATTAAAAACAATTGCAAAATAAAATGTTAAAGCCATGGAAATATCATGGGATTTTTTGTAGGTAATTTAAATATTTGTAGCTGAATTATAAATATATGATTCATAAAATTATGTAACAAATATATAATGTTATATAATATAATATTTGCAACAATAAATTGGCAAGAAATTGCTTTAAATGCAATGTTTTATAAAGATAATTACCAATTAAATAAAAGCTACTCCATACATCCATATATATATAGTATACATTAAATATTTTATTGTTTCATTATTGTTACTTTTATTATTTCCTGACATTTTCATGCATGAGAACCTTAAATTTTGTAGTTAATTTTAATATTGACATATTGTATAGCTAATTTGGTAAACAGGTTTTCCACCAGAGGGTGTCATTGGGAAGGTTTATTGTAAAATCAGTAAAAATAAAGTTTTGATTCTCTGATCTTACCTAATAAGAGTGAGACGGTCCTTCTCCGATGGATGGTCATCCAACCATTGAGAATAGCGGGAGATTGACCACTCTGCTCTCTGTTTATAAGGAAAAGCTGTTTTTAGTGGTCCACAAATCCAAACTGTTTTAGAAAATTGCCCAAAATATCTTCATCTTTCCCGAGCGCTCAAAATGAAATGTGTCATATGGTAGAAGCTTTTATCTAAAGCAGCTTACAGAAGGTCAATCACATGGACATTTGTGATTATTCAATTGGCCCACTCAAGGGCATAAAAAACAACAATTGACCTCTGCTTGCTAACATCCTAACCTAAAACCTCAATCCTTGAGGATCTATAAACTAGGAGAGGTTTCCATCGCTGAGCAATTCCAGCGTTATGGATGTGACGTACCTGATGTGGTGATTTGAGTTCAGCCGGGGCACGAGTGAACATGAAATGCAATAGGGTGCTGTAGGGAATCAAATCTCCCAGCGCTTGACTGCTAGCGATGTGCTCACTCGTTTGAAACAGCAGTGGCCTAAAACAGAGACAGACAAATATATTCATATTCACCGGGAATCACAATATAGAGTCTGAAATGAATGCTGAAGATTTGGAAGGTAGGTGCACACATGAAAAATAAAATGTACATTAAAATTACACAAATGTCTGTGCAAGTTAAAGTGGATTTTCCAGTGTGTCCACTGCAGATATCAACTCACTGCTGACAAGATGAGAATTGTATTGCTAAATTAAAAAGTATGTGCCAATTATGCTGAAATCTAGGATTCATTTTTGTGCTTAAATACAATATTATTTTATTTGTTCACTTTGAATCACAATTTAGAGTCTGAAATGAAATCTGAACATTTGGAAGGTAGGTGCACAATGAAAAAAAAGGCCATTAAAATTCCCCAAAATATCTGTGCATGTTAAAGTGGAGCTCAAATATTTACCTGCGGGTTTACTGCAGATATCAACTGAAAATACATTTTAAAAATCCCAGTTTCACTCAAATCTTCAATTCATTTTGTGCTTAAATACAATATTAGATTGTTTGTTCACTTTGAATCACAATTTAGAGTCTGAAATGAAGATTTGCAAGGTAGGTGCACATAAAAAGACCATAGAAATTCCCAAAATATCTGTGCATGTTAAAGTGGATTTTCCAGTGTGTCTACTGCAGATTTCAACTCACAGCTGACAAGATGAGAAATATATTGCTGAATAAAAAAGGTCCCAGTTTTGCTGAAATCTAGGATTTATTTTTGTGCTTTAATACAATATTAGACTATAAAGTGAAGGTTATATTAAGCCATAATTAAAACAATTAAAATTCCCTCGTTTTCACAAACAGAAAACAAGCAAGATTATGATTGTTTCTTAAAAATACATTTATCATTGATTGACTGGAAATCATACACTGAATCATTTGGGTAAGTAAAAGCACACCACTTTTCAATAAGTCAAGTACTAATTATGCAATATAATGAGGTGGAAATGAAAGCTTATTATGTTTTTGAGTCTTATTTTGAATCATTTTAATTGCACCGTTATTTTTCATACAAAGAGAACAGTGCAAATCTATGCATTGTTTTAAGACATCCCTTTGTTCAGCAGGTGAAAATCATACATCTCTTGGTTAAGTACACTAACAAGTATACAAAACACTCAAGTCTTTACAATATGAATAGCTATGTATAGTTTTTCATGTGCAACCGAAGTCAAAAGATGAAAGGTCACAGGACAACTTCATGAATCAACTTCAAATTAAAATACATACACGTTTAGAGGAACTGTATTATTATTATTATTATTATTTAATCAAACAAGGTTATTAATAGGAGAAATAAAGCAACATAATTTAAAAGCTGCACTATTTTTAAGCGCCCTCATTTCAGGGTGAAATTTTCATTACGTCCTTCCGTTAGCGGTCCCTCAACAATGTGATCTTCATATTAATAATTGTATCTCTATATTTAGGGCTCCTTTGTAATAACATCAATCCCCGGTGGATGCCAGACATCATTTTGCATGCTTACACACACATTCATTGAGTAAAATAAAGTTGCTAGTGGGGAATCAGGCCTTGTACATGAGGGATCCAGGCACAGCAGCTGCTCCCAGAGCTGGCAAAGATGGCAGCGCTTTAATTTGATTAGCTGTCCTGTGAGACCTCATTGATGTTTATTAAGCTGCCTGGAGGAAGTACAGAGAATACACGCCACTTGAATCAAATCCATCTCTGAACCCGAATGTTAAGGTGTTCATAATATAATACATTAGTTCAGTATGCTATACAAACACACCACCAAAATGTTCCTGAAAATGATTTGCTGATACTATGCTGTAGAAACATGTGTTGCTGCTTTGCAAAGAGTCACAAAATAATAAACCGCTCTATTAACTGAATGCAACCCATTAAAATTACACAAATATCTGTGCATGTTAAAGATTTTCCAGTAGGATCAGTGCAGATATCAACTCACTGCCGACAAGATGAGAATTATATTGCTGAATTTAAAAAAAAGTCCCAATTTTGCTGAAATCCAGGATTTATTTTTGTGCTTGAATACTATATTTGTTCACTTTGAATCACAATTTAGAGTCTGAAATGAAATCTGAACATTTGCAAGGTAGGTGCACATAAAAAAAAGGCCATTAAAATTCCCAAAATATCTGTGCATGTTAAAGTGGAGCTCAAATATCATTTACATGTGGATTTACTGCCGATATCAACTCAAAATACATTTTAAAAATCACAGTTTCACTCAAATCTTCAATTATTTTCTGAGCTAGAATCCAATATGATATTATTTGCTCACCTTGAATCACAATTTACAGTCTGAAATGAATGCTGAATATTTGCAATGTAGGTGCACACATGAAAAATAAAATGTCCATTAAAATTGCACAAATGTCTGTGCATGTTTAAGTGGATTTTCCAGTAGGTTCACTGCAGATATCAACTCACTGCAGATATCAACTCACTGCTCATAGAAATATATTGCAAAATAAATGAAAAAAAAGTCACTCCATTAAAATGAATAATAAACCGCCCTATTAACTGAATGCAACTCAAAAATAGGGACATGTGGGTCTATAAAAGCACATCACTGAAATGTTCCTGAAAATGATTTGCTGATATTATGCTGTAGGAACATGCATTGTTGCTTTGCAAAGAGTCACAAAATTATAAACTGCTCTATTAACTGAATGCAAACAAAAAGTAGGGGTGTGTGGGTCTAAAAAAACACATCACCGAACTGTTCCTGAAAATAATTTGCTGATACTATGCTGTAAGAACTTGCATTTTTGCTTTGCAGAGAGTCACAAAATAATAAACCACTCTATTAACTGAATGCAACCCAAAAGTAGGGATGTGTGGGTCTGTAAAAACACAACCGAAATGTTCCTGACAATGATTTGCTGATACTGTGCTGTAGGAACATGCATTGTTGCTTTGCAAAGAGTCACAAAATAATAAGCCACTCTAGAATGCAACCCAAAAGTAGGGACGTGTGGGTCTGTAAAAACACATAACCCAAATGTTCCTGAAAATGATGTCCAAAAGACCATTTGCTGATATTATGCTGCAAGAACATGCATTGTTGCTTTGCAAAGAGTTACAAACCAATAAACCGCTCTATTAATTGAACGCAACCCAAAAGTAGGCATGTGTGGGTCTTTAAAAACACAAAACCAAAATCTTCCTGAAAATGATGTCCAAAAGACCATTTGCTTATATTATGCTTCAAGAACATACATTATTGCTTTGCAAAGAGTCTTAAAATAATAAACCACTTTAAACTAGTCGGCTAATGAAAACAGTCGTTGACTACACGATAAATTTATTAAAATCACCATCATTTTAACATTACATTAAAAAAAGTTAAAATGCATTGTTTTTAAAAGAGTATTTGGGCGGAAATTACCTTTTTGGTAGACCTCGTATGGTTTTTCTTCATGTCAGTTGTGCTGAACTCTAAAATGCATTGCTATATCAAAAAAAAAATGCAACTTTCCTATCATTTTTTACTTTCATGTTGGCTATCGATATATAAAGATGAAGATTTCCGCACTGCAAAAAATGTTTAGCATTACTTCCCGTTATAAAAAACCTCTTAAATCAAGAAGCATTTTTAAGACTCGCCAAAAATATTGCCTTGTTTTCAGAAATAATAAGTCAAATTAAGTGAGTTTGTCTTTGAAATAAGATTATTTTGCTTACCCTATTGGCAGATTATTTTGTTATTGATTAACGGAAGTGTTCTGCATTGGTATTTTAAATAAATAACAAATATGCATTGCTTGATGTTGAGTAAATGCTCTTCTTTTTTTTAACATCCACATAAAATTGATAATGATAATAATGCGAGTGCATGACATATGTGTGAACTATTTTTAGCAGAATTCTTTTGGAGGTGTTGACAGCTGTGATTAGATCTATAAAGCATTTTAAGTATTAGATATTGCATACACAAGTTAGTTTTTTCCTATATGTATTTGGAGTGTTTTGAGCTTTTAGAGTAGCCACTTGATCGAACTACAAAACCTAATTTTAAATGACTATCAAATTAATACACATCTTATCTCGAAAGATGTAAATTTTTTTATGAAAGACTGACAGAAAACTTCAATTTGGAAAATATTCATCGACAAATCAAGACCAAGAAACGTGGAGCAGCCAGAACTCAACCTGAAACAACAGGAGCAATAAAAGGTGAGGACTGGAGTATCATCAAGGCATACAATTTGACACTAATTTCTCCTCAGCTAATCAGACAAGCATCTCCATTAATAACCTTCCTTTCTCTCTCTCTCATCGTTAATTAACAGCAATTTTCAGAGGGAAGACTCCAGGCGACCTCTTCGCCTCAGCGGGGGGAGGATGAGAACAGAGGATAACACAAAATGATAGTGTTTGTGTGAAAAATCGACACAGAATCACTGTGACATGAGGAGCTGCGTGCGGTCAGTTGAGGACAGGAAGATTAATTCATCTGACATCATCCAGACTGTAAATAATAATAATAAAAAACCTCACCTGAAAGAGCGCAGCAGACGGTACGCTTTCCCCAAGTCTGACACTCGTCTGCAGAGAGGAGCCACGGCTAACTCCATCTATAACACATGGACAAGAGTTTATTCACAAACAATAACAGCAAGCAGTCTGTAGGGTTTAAACTAGGGCTGTGTGATGGACACTTTTCACATTTCCGGGTTTCTCAGTAGCAGAAGTTGTCATAGTTGGGTAAACTTAGAGCACAGTGAATGGGAGAGTACAACAAATAATGTTTTTACAGTCCTATTTGCTAAAATAGGAAGAAAAGAAAAAGCTCCATGATGGTGTTATCAAGGCTTTCAGAAAAGGGAAAAAAAATTGTGTGAGACTGATAACAACAGCCAGAAGGGAGAACAACATCAAGGTCCAGGTTTGGAGTCACACTCAAAATTGATGTGGAAAAACACACTACAGGTTGATCCAACTTTGATGAGGCTCAGTAGTGAGTGTGGCCTCCACGTGCCTGTATGACCTTCCAACAACACCTCTGCATGCTCCTGATGAGGTGGCGGATGATCTCCTGAGGGATCTCCTCCCAGACCTGGACTAAAGCATCCACCAACTCTCTGTGATGCAACGTGGTGTTGGTGGATGGAGTGAGAGTCCCAGATGTGCTCAATTGGATTCAAGTCTGGTGAACGTGTGGGCCAGTCCATAGCATTAATGCCTTCATCTTGCAGGAACTGATGACACACTTCAGCCACATGAGGTCTAGCATTGTCTTGCATTAGGAGGAACCCAGGACTAACCACACCGGCATATGGTCTCACAAGGGGTCTTAGGATCTCATCTCGGTACCGGTGAGCACATGGAGGGCTGTGCAGCCCTCCAAAGAAATGCCATCGCACACCATTACCCACTGACCCACCATTACCGACTTGACCCACTACCAAACTGGTCATGCTAGAGGATGTTGCAGGCAGCAGAACGTTCTCCACAGCGTTTCCAGACTCTGTCATGTCTGACACGTGCTCAGTGTGAACCTTCTTTCATTTGTGAAGAGCACAGGGCGCCGATGGCGAATCTTGGTGTTCTCTGGCGAATGCCAAGTGTCCTGCACGGTGTTGGGCTGTTATCACAACCACCACCTGTGGATGTCGGGCCCTCATACCACCACATGCAGACACATGCACATTTGTGACCTGCTGGAGGTCATTTTGCAGGGCTCTGGCAGTGCTCCTTTTGTTCCTCCTTGCACAAAGGCGAAGGCTTACCCAAGTTTACCCAACTATGACAACCTCTGCTACTGAGAAACCCGGAAATGTGAAAAGGGTCCATTCAGAGAGAAAGAGACAAATAAAGAAGGCTGATCATCATTTTTTTCCTCACCTGAGCAAAGTCCGCCGCCAACCTCATCTTCCCACCCTCTCCTAGTGGACGCAGGAGGCTGGCATGACGGATAAACAAAGTTATGGCACGCTGGGCAATTTTCTCCGTACTGTCATACAGGAAGTCCAGACACTGCAGCGGGCGGAAGTAGTCATTCATCACGCGTGCAATAAAGCCCTGCAGCTCACGCATATACAGAGAGGATGGCACATCCGGACGGCCACCCGCAGGTAAAGGACTGAAGAAAAGCACACAAGAGTAGTGTAATGCAATCTTGTAATGTGAGCATAGACCCGAGCTACAAGCAGCACCATTGATTTCCTTTGTCACATAATCAATATTATAAATGTGTAGCTACTGGAACTGTTGAAGCACACACACACACGCACGCACGCACAATGTCAGGAAAAAGAAGGTCGTGTTAATGCCTTTCAACAAGTGACAATCAGTTTTTCCTAACCTTTTTTTTCTTAAATGCACAAGAAGGCATTTTGCTGGGGGGATCTCATGATAAGGTTAAATTCACATGAAAAAAATCACTTTAAAATCTGAATGCATTTTTTTTAATGCTGTAAGTAATGTGTATTTATATAGTGCATTTATTGTGTATGGCCATACTCCCAAAGCGCTTCACAATCATGAGGGGGGTCTCTCCACACCAGCACCAGTGTGCAGCATCCACTTGGATGATGCAACGGCAGCCACAGGACAACGGCACCAGTGCGCTCACCACACACCAGCTATTGGTGGAGTGGAGAGACAGTGATAGAGCCAATTCAGTGGATGGGGATGATTGATGATCATAAGAGCCGATGGAGGGAATTTGGCCAGGACAATGGGGTTACACTCCTACTCTACACGAGTAGTGCCATGAGATTTTTAATGACCACAGAGAGTCAGGACCTCGGTTTAACGTCTCATCCGAAAGACAGCGCCCACTGACAGTATAGTGTCCCCTTCACTTTACTGGGGCATTGGGACCCCCACAGACCGCAGGTTGAGCGCCCCCTGATGGCCTCTCTAACACCACCAAATACTATATGTCTATTTAACTGCCTTTAAATGTATGCTGATAATAATTAAAACAATCATTATATTATTGCATTTGTACTCAAAATACATGACAGTTGTGAGAATCATCAAAAATAAAAGCTAATTGCAACAGAAAACCTCAAAATAATGCACAAACACAATGCTTGTTTAATTGCTGCATTAAATAAATACATTTAGATTTTAAAGTGATTTTATATTTTATTTTATTTAACCGTATCATGAGATTTACGCCAAAATGCCTTCTTGTGCATTTAAGAAAAATAGATGTCAGGACATACTGATTGTCACTTGTTAAAATGCATTAACACAACCTTCAATACCATGTTTATTTCTTTGCCATCTTCCCTCAGGAGAGTCTTAATAACAGTGGGGACAGAAATAAAACAAGCCCACCAAGCCTGACTCCAGTGGCCCCGAGGAGACGAGAGATGTGGACAATAGAAAGCTGCGCTGAATCACAGGGGTGACGCTTTAAATGTTATCAAACGCTGGCACATCACTCTCTGTTGTATTCAGCATATCATCCAGAATGAGCGAACGAGCAAGAGAAAATGAGAGATAAATGCAGAAGGGAGACTACAGAGAATGTGTCCTGTGTTACAGTCAAAAAATATTCATTTATAGTGAATGTGTTGGTTTTTCTGCAGTATGTTGCATTTGCAGACTCACAAGACAGATGCTGTCTTGATATTGTCAAAAGATATTGTCAAAAGATATTGTCTTGTTTTAAGAAATAATATGCTAAAATTACGTGTGTTTTTCCTTAAAACAAGCTAAATGATCTGCCAGTGGGGTAAGCAATATAATCTTATGCCAAAAGGAAAAACAAGATTATTTTGTATGTCATCACTATTACTAAGACACTCCTGAGGGAATATGGCAAATTCAATTCAAGTTTATTTGTAATGCACTTTTTACAAGAATTATTGTTTCAAAGGGGCTTTTCAAAAGGTGCACATTATCGCATTACAATCAAATTAAATTAAACATACAATCAAATCAAATATAAGTTATTATATGCAATTTTATTAAATAAAACCTGTAGTTTTATACCATATAGGTGATGTCTATGTGTACATGTTTAATGAAGAGTATTTGTTTTGTTCTATAATTTCTTAATGCTGCACTTCAAAAAATGCTTTTCTAATTAGATTTTTTGTCTTGCTTCTAGTCCAAATATCTAAAAATTCTTAAATCAAGAAGCAATTTCTAGACGAGTGAAACTTATTGTCTTGTTTTAAGACATAATATACCAAAATTAAGTGAGTTTTTCCTTAAAACAAGCAAAATAATTTGCCAATGGGGTAAGCAAAATAATCTTGTTTTTCCTTTTGACATTATTTTGCTTGTTTTAAGAATAAACTCTAAACTCTATAATTTTGATATATTATTTTTTAAAACAAGGCAACATGTTTCGCTTGTCTAGAAATTGCTTCTTGATTTAAGAATTTGTAGATATTTGGACTAAAAACAAGAAAAAAAAGTAAGAAAAGCATATTAATTACATATTTAAAAGCATTATAATTCACAATTATTTGAAATGAAATTTGTAAAACATTTATAAACATGAGAAAATGCTAATAAAATGTAAATAAAAATCAACAACAACAACTACATTGTCTTTGTAGCATTGTGATACTCAAATAATAAAAATAAATTCTGTTTTGTTGATACTTATTGGTCAGAATTACAGTATCAAATATAAAGGATCAGTAAGATATCAATTGTTCCAATCTCTAGCAGCAGAAAACTATATTAGTTCACATTGTCTTCCTCAAACCGTATATAAATTCTAGCATCCAAAACAATATTTAGGACAAAAACACAAATAAAAAATATATTAATAATAATAATAAGATTAAAAATATATAGATATATAATACAGATATTGGGCCTTAACAGCAATACAGAAAAATATTTAAAAACAAATTTGCAAAAGGTACAGATGTAACTTTTTTTTTTTAATGGCAAAGAACTAATAGAAAGCACACCCATCACACTCTGCCCCTGCATTAGGAAACATTTTCATGAAATATAGTCTCAGAACTGCCCTCAACAAGACCAAACATGGCATACAATCCCAAATGTCATGTTAGTGTTTGAGTAAAAGCCGGCAAGGGGAGAACGCAGACTTTTTACAACCATAAATACACCTTTTGACATCTCTTATTTGGTTTTGTGGTATCTTGTAGTATGTGGTCAAATATATGTGGAAAATAGAGTTAAACTGGAGTGTTTCTCACATTTCAGCTGTTCATTAGCCTACTGATGCTACATGGCATGTGCTGAGTCATTTACATAAAAACAACTAGATTGTTAATAAAAGTACTCTATTTTACAATGCTACACTGCAAAAAAGACTTTTCTTACTTAAAGTTTTTGTCTTGTTTCCAGTCCAAATACCTACAATTTCTTAAATCAAGAAGCGTTTTCTAGACAAGCACAAAATATTGTCTTGTTTTCAGAAATAATCAACAACAAGCAAAATAATCTGCCAGTGGGGTTTTCAAAGCAAGATTGTTTTGCTTACCCCATTGGCAGATTATTTTGCTTGCTTAAAGGATAAACAAACTTAATTTTGACTCATTTTGCTTGTCATTCATGGACACATATGCTCATTTGCAAACACCCTGGTCATATATTGTGTAGTAGTAGGTGAGTAGGCCTGACAAACCACCTGCACTTTATTAGAAACACTTTTAAGTTTCTACATTTGTTTGTATAGCTGAGATTTATTTTTATATCTTGTTATATTTTCTATAGACCATTTCAATGTGGTGATGTCATTGATCCATGAACATTTCCTGCTTGTTGTCAAGCTATTAATAACTGTAACAAGAGGCAATTTGATCATATCTCAATGTTAAAACAGCTGTCGTAACGTTATTTATCAATATGTGGACCTTTTAGGATTCTCGGGAGCTATGGAAATTAATTTAAAGTACTGTGAATGACTGTATGTGACAAATAAAATTAGAATTTATTATTTATTTTTGACTTAAAGTTTTTGTCTTGTTTGTAGTCCAAATATCCAAAAATTCTTAAGAAAGAAAATTGCATTTTTAGCAGTTTATGCACTTGACATTCCACTTCAAGCATGATAAATAAACAATGTGTACTGTATATTTTGCTGTATGCATGATGCAGTGTGTTATTATAATAAGAGCTTTGCTAGCTTACCTAGAGAAATCCTCCTGGTGCATAGTAATAAGTATCGCTTCGACAGAGTCTGTAACAGAATTCAGTAGAGGCTGAACGGCACTACTCATCAGCCCCTGAACCGCCTGCAAGAGACACATAAAACACAATACAAGTTAACTAAAGAATGTGAATTAAACAACAAATAACCATGACAACAGTTACTGAAGATGTGTGAGAGTTTTTGGTGACACTTTAGTTACAGTACCAGATGTTACCATAGATAAAGTACCTGGCTTATTTCTATACTCTTGTATAGAATGAAGAGAGGGTGGGACAGAGTAGCTCTTCCCCTTTTAAAAGAAAACCAACCAATGGCATTTTGTTTTTATGGCGTTTTCAAATTAAAAGCAAATGACAAGCGCCTTGAAGGGGGGTGGGGCATGTCAGATGCTAGATGGCATTTGATTGGTCAAGATTTGATGAGAAACCGAAGCTTGATGTGACGTGAAAAAAGTTGTTGACTGATTTAGGCGGAAGTGACATCTGCAAGCCTTAGATGTTTTATATTTTCTAAATGTGAATTTTGTCACTGTTTTGGAGCACACTAGCTAATAGATATCCTTAAAACTAACAGATTAAAACATTATTTTAATTTCACAGAACCTTTAATGGTTTGTTAATAGCAGGAATTGTATCTTAAAATAAAGTATGACCGAGGTGTTCTTTTGAAGGTCATTGATTTGTGTAGTATTTCCTCAAAGTCACATGGCGACTTATGTCAACAACTGCTCTCCCATGTGATTGCCTGACATTTGCTGATGGGACATCAGTCTGACCATCGCGTGTCACAGCAGCTGGACTCCTCGTCCCAGCCTCTTATCCGGCTCTCCATCTCTGAGTGACATCAATGCAAACCCAATAGGTCTCTCTGACCAAATAGGTCCGGTCATTGGCAAAATCCCCTGCAAGCAGGAGATAAAGAGCAAATCTCTGCTGGACATCTCTTCTTCTTAGACTCCTTCATGACAAAGTTGATCCTCACATACTTTGCAGACCTAGCTATCCTATTATTCGGACCACCCAGAGGCAAAAAAAAAATAAAGGATGGCAGCATAAGGCTTTAGTTTAACAATTCACACCATTTACTACTGGTGTATTACCTGCCTATTATTAAGATGCTTATTTTCTGATGTAAGTGCATGTAATTAAGGCCATTTAATATAAAGTTGGACCTTTTTTATTATTATTTTTTAATTTTGCACAGAAATAGCACAAAAAAAGTGCAGATTCTGTCTAGCCCCTTTACAAATGAAGGCCATAAGAACATGCATCCACATTGCATGAGTTGTTTGGGACATGATTACCAATATGACGTCCTACATGGGAGGAAAGCAAAAGACAAACTGATGCTAAAGTGTGGTATAGTGTTTTCACCTTAGATTGTTGTGTTTACGCTTAAAGATCAGGGGTTAGTGTGTGCGCGCTTCTGTCTAGCTGGCAGGTTTTGTTAAAAGAGATGAAGGGAAAGAGAATGACCAGTTTACCCATCTGATAGCCAATTTACCTCAAGGGAGAGAGTGCTGAATTCAGAGCAGCTCAATGTTTACCCAATTACTTTCCAAAACCACCTTCAGACTCAGTGTGTTAGTGTACAGCTGCAGCACCTCTATCAAAATCCTGACCCTTTGTTCATTGTCCCTCATGCTCACCTTTTAATTTCAATCTATCACAGATGCGCACATAATCACAGCCTGATGGTGTATCATGCACCGCTGTCTGCATAAATTGGGGTATGCACTTGTTGCTAAAAAGCACTTCCAAATAAATCTCAAGGATGTCTGCTGTAAGCTGATATTCAAACAAAAAAATATGCAAAAAGAGATGATACTGATGGTTTTAACATGCTATTAGTCGTGTCTTTGATTGTGTGACTCTCTCACACTCTCTCTCTCTATAAGCACAATAATGCTCCCAAATATATTTTGATTTGAATTTAAAGTACACATGCAATCAAAACTAACATATTGATTTTGTTAGCTCGCATTGCTAGTTTTGTGGTGAACAATTCATCTGTGCATGTCATTAAGAAATAATTTTTTAATAATTTGTTTAATTATCATCAAATACATTTCATTTAGTTTTACCTCTAAAGATGCTGTGAGTGATTGTTCTGCTGCTGGAGGAAAGCTGCCCAGTCCGGATATAACCTAAAAAGAAAACAACTCAAAGTTAGCAATCATCCAACAATTCAACCCCTTGAACAGTTATTCCCTGTCTTCACCCACAGTTGAAGCCCTAAACAAATAATCCTACTGAAACAAGCGCCTTCACTTTTCAACTTTGATCACCGCCAGCTTAAATATTTAATCACAGAGTAATCTCTTTTTATTACCTTATTAATCAAAACAGGCCAGGAAAAAGCTTTGGCTTCTGCTGTCATGTTTTTTTAATGGGGCAGACGGGGAACTACATCAGCTGGTGCTAAAAAAGCCACCTGTGAAATATCACCACTCAAATAGTACAGGTATGATTGGTGATGAGTCTGCAGTTTCCCCAAGAGTCTCTCCTGAGGAAAGACACTGCATTCATATGCACTTTATAGACAGATGGACTATGTCTTACACATAGAGGGGTTTTATAATACTGCAGGTCTCTTTAATAACTTCAAACTCTTCTATTTGAACACTTTTACTTGGCATGGAGGAGTGATTTCATTCATTCAGCGGAGTGAGTTCTGTTAATAAAATGGTATTGGAAAGACATCTATGGGGGAAAAACATCAATGGGATGCCAAACTAGAACTTTGGTTAGATTTCTATAGGTTAGATTGTATTTAAGGAAGAAATTTGGACAGTTTTACCAGTTTTTATATAAACTTGCCACATTGGAACTAACAAAATTAATCAGGGGTTATGTTTTCCATTGAGCTTTTAAAGAAAAATAGTTTCTTTCTTTCTTTCTTTCTTTCTTTGATTTTTGTCCTGACTTTTAAAAGCTTATGAACATCCAACACTATTCACATGCATTATATGTAATATAATCAGTTCTACATTAAAGAATTAGAACTGTTCTGGATAATGTGAAACACATAAATAAATAAATAAATAAATAAATAAATAAATAATTCTTTAATAACTGTTATCAATCTTGGAAATGGAAAAGAGTTCACAACAGCAAACCTAAACTTGCCACATTGGAACTAACTAAATTACTTTTCAATTGGAGCTTTTAAAGTAAAGTTTTCATTTCGCCTTACTTAACTTCATTCTTTCATTGATGTTTTACATGCATTTTTAAAGCTTAAGAGCATCCAACACTATTCACATGCATTATATGTAAAAGATTACCTGGGATATTCTGTTAAAACTCCAAATAATATTTTATCTAAGGAAGTCACAAATTGGAATGACACAAGAGTGAATAAACGACAATTCTACATTGAATAAAATTAATTAATAAATAAATGTATTTTAACAAAAAAATCTTTAATAACAGTTGTCAATCTTAATTTAGCCACAGCTTAGGGGTTACTTTAGGCTTAACGGTTATGATTTCAATCGGAGCTTTCAAAGTAAAATATAGTTTTCATTTCACCTTACTAAACTTCTTTATTTCTTTCTTTCATTCATTTTTTCTGGATTTTTAAAGCTTAAGAGCATCCAACACTATTCACATGCATTATATGTATATATATATTATAATGTAATATGTACGATTTTCTGATAAAACGCCAAAGAATATTTAATAAAATGAAGTCACAAAATGACACGAGTGAATAATCAGCAATTCTACATTGAAGAACTATTCTACACAAAGTGAAATAAATCTATTTTAATCATCATTTCTTGAATAAGAGGTGTCAATCTTACTTTAGCCACAGCTTGCTGCAGGCGGAAGAGAGAGTTAACAACGGCAATGTTTCTCCTCTGACCCTCCGTTAGGGGTCCGATCACCTGACTTGCATCCCCCTGAGTACACAGCTAAAAAAATGACAGAAGAAACAAGGAAGGGAGAATAAAAAAAAAAAACAGATTAAACATATTAATAGTGCTGGGCAAAGATTAATCACGATTAATCACATGCAAAATAAAAGTTTGTTTTGGTATAAGATTGTCTACAGAACAAACCATCGTTATACAATGACTTGTTTAATTACCCTAACTTTAACCTAATTAACCTAGTTAAGTCTTTAAATGTCACTTTAAGCTGAATACTAGTATCTTGAAGAATATCTAGTCAAATATTATGTGCTGTCATCATGGCAAAGATTAAAGAAATCAGTTATTAGAATTTAGTTATTGAAAATACTGTGGTAAAATACATTTTCACATTTTAAAGACATGGGGCAGAACAATGTAATTTAATGCAGTGCTTCTTGTATATTCTGAGACCCACTTTATATCCTATATCAATCAGGCAGTGAAGGTCACTGACTTTTAAAGAAAACATTCCTTAAATGCAGTGATTTTGTAATATGGCATACAATTCAACCGGGTTACTGGAAAATTGATAGTCCTTCTGCATATACCCTATTAAGCATCACAACCAAAGTAAATAATCAAGAAGTCAACATCAAAAACAAGGAGACTGCAGGCTGCCGCTAATTTCCCCAGATGTCCTAGTGTTCGTTTGAGGTCAGAAGCGCTTTGCTCGGTGGTGGCACAGCGGTCAGCATGCTGAGACACGGGCGTCACATATGAAGCTCAAACAGCAGAAGCAGCTGGCATTGTGGGTAGGAGGGCAAGCAACACAGAGAAGAAAAAGAAGACAGATTTGCACTGCTCAGTGCCACACCATAGAAACTAACAAGCAGAGGGTTGTCTTAGTCACAAGCGGACCACCACACACAAACACATATTCATGCTGCACTGCTGCCTCCTGACATAAACAAACAGCTACTACAGACAAAACAACTCAAAGTCCAAAATGCAAAAAAACTAAAAAAAAAAAGCAGCACACACTCTTGATCTCTGGTCTGTCGACTTTTGATGCTAAAAATTTAACTCTACAGTTGGAAAAAAAAGTGACTTTTATTGACATTTTAGTAGTTTGAAATAATATGACATATAAGAAATAATAATATCTAGAGAAATAAGTCTGTAAAATAACAGAAAATGAACTGGCAGTTTATTACAAGGTTTTTATGTAGCGTAATATACAACATTAACCTAGACAATATATCACTTTCAACTGTTAAAAATGTCATAGTTTTAACTGGCTCAGATCAGACCCACCTACATATGAGCAATGGATCAAAACAAAATTATAGAAATGATTGAAATGGAAAGAATAACTTATTGCCCTAGACTCCAGATGAATATATTTGAAGCAAGATGGAACCCAATCCTAAGAATAATACACAACTAATAGGGCTGCACAACATATCGTTTCAGCATGTGCGTGTCTGCAATAGTCGCATCACAGGATATGCAATATTGAGTTTAGATGTTGGGATTATATTTGAGCAATTTTGGAAACATGAGATTTGTGTGATTTGAGTTTAATAAAAGTTGATCATCTGCATGTGTTTTTAAAACCTGTGACTTTGCATTCAGGCACAAGAAATTGTACCTTTTTGTAAGTTTAATAAAGATTTATTTTATTTAACTATTTACAATGAGGTTATACATTGTGTTTTTACATACGATTATTCAATTTCTGTACCTGAATACGGTTTGGCTCCTCAGAAAACCATAAAGCACTGTAACTTTCTTTTTTGCTTTATTGTATTTATATATGCTTTTAAATGATTATTTACTTTATTATATTTTATGCATGATTTACACCCAGAATAATCCCAAATCAGTCTAAATTAATGAATTCTTTCCAAATTCTATTCAAGCTATCTGGTGAAATTATATCCATATTGCAATATATATAAAATATCGCAAAGTCAGATTTTTCCAATATCGTGCAGATCTAATAAACCAACTTTAAACATACAACATACAGTTGCAATCAGAATTATTAGTCCCCCTGTTTATTTTGTTTCCCCAATTTCTGTTTTTTGGAGAGAAGATTTTTTCAACACATTTCTAAACACGTTTTAATAACTCATTTCTAATAACTGATTTATTTAATCTTTGTCGTGATGGCAGTAAATAATATTTGACTAGATATTTTTCAAGACACTTCTATACAGCTTAAAGTGACATTTAAAGGCTTAACTAGGTTAATTAGGTTAACTAGGCAGGATAGGGTAATTAGGCAAGTTATTGTATAACGATGGTTTGTTCTGTAGACTATCGAAAAAAATATTGCTTAAAGGAGCTAATAATTTTGACCATAAAATGGTTTTTAAAAATTAAAAACTGCAAGAAGAAAAAATATTATCAGACATACTGTGAAACTTTCCTTGCTCTGTTAAACATCATTTTGGGAAATATGAAAAAAAAATTCAAAGGGGGTTTAATAATTCTGATTGCAACTGTAGATATAGTAAACAACCACATTATATACATAACTAGTACATGAAACATCTCCCCCCCCACCCCTTTTTACTCCAACACAATATATATTGTTTTAAAATAACACTGTGCAAATTTTCCCTTAATCTTTTCAGTAGCCATCCCTATTGACTTTCTCTGATGATCTCTGATTTTATGTTGCGTTCTAATAAAAAAGCATTAAAAATGTTAATAGTTTAATAAAACTTAAGGTTTTAAGGTCTCATAATGCAGTTCAAAAGCATTAATAAACAAGGGAAATAAAACAATAAAATATGCAATACAAAAAAAACCCTAATTTATGGATATTTTTACAGTGCAAACGATCACACCTTGCATCAAAGGTTGGGGGAATAAAATTGGGAAATAAAAAATAATTCACACATAGTCTGCAAGGAAAGCCACATAGGATAGTGGCAGTGGAGTGCCATGGCAACGGTCTAAAAATGGAAAAGCAATGGTTAATTAATGTTTCCCGTGGCAGGTGTGGAGATGCCAAGTGTGGCGCAGTAACGCTAGTGGTTGCTCCTTCACACCTGATGTTAAATAAAGCACAGCCTCCAGCACATATCTGCAGTCCAATACAGTAATGAACTATTCCGAGATTAACTGCTGCGCAACCCTGGCTTTGCAGTAAACCTGCCCGAAGACCCAAAACATTCCAATTCTTCTGTAATCCTCAGAGAGGTACACTGTTGTCAGACATTTCCGCATACAGCTAAACAAGATTAGAGGAAGATACTTTGAAAGTTATTTTAAGCCATGTTAAAGTAAACTACTGTCAAGTAACTTTTTCTGAGTCAATAGTAAGATACACTACATTTGAAGCTAATGAAATGAGTCTGTGAACTAAGATTTATTAGCCCTCCTGAATTATAAGCCCTTGTATTTTTTCCCCCCAATTTCTGTTGAACAGAAAGATGATTTTTTTTCAACACATTTCTAAGCATAATAGCTTTAATAACTCATTTCTAATAACTGATTTCTTTTATGTTTGTCATGATGACCGTACATAATATTTGACTGGATATTTTTCAAGATACTAGTATTCAGCTTAAAGTGACATTTAAAGGCTTAACTAGGTTAATTAGGTTAAAATTAGGGAAGTCATTGTATAACAGTGGTTTGTTCTGTAGGCCAGTGGTTCTCAAAGTGGGGGTCGGGACCCCCCGGAGGGTCACGGGATAATGAGGGAGGGCCGCTTGGTGATTTCCAAAAATCTAATTAATTTTATTAAACTATAGGAATTACCATATTTTATCCACAACCTACAGAAGAAAAAAATAGTAGTTAATAGTTACATTAAAAAAACAACATGCAAATAAAAAGCCATCAGCCTTTTTATTTTTTTGCGACCCCTGGGGTGATTACGTTATATTAAAGACACAGCATATTGATTTTATGGCACCAGGTTAAACTTTCTGACACCTTTACGGCACTCACATACACTGAAAATATATACAGGCCACAACCGAACATGGAGGATGGTCTCTGTGTGGCGTTCTTCAAAATTAAATGATGAATGTACTTGGGCCTATTGGTTTATATATTTATAACCACCTCAGAGGATATTGGGGGTCTAGAGTTACTGGCATTGTTATTTTGGGGGTCGTGGGCTGAAAAGTTTGGGAACCCCTGCTGTAGACAACTGGAAAAAAAATAATGCTTAAGGGGCTAATAATATTGACGTTACAAAATGGTTTCAAAAATTAAAAACTGCTTTTATTCGAAACAAAACAAATAAGACTTTCTCCAGAAGAAAAAATATTATAGAAAATACTGTGAAAAATTCCTGAATCTGTTAAACATCATTTTGGAAATATTTGAAAAAGACAAAAAAATAAAAATAAAATAAAACACTCACAGAAGGTCTAATCATTTTGTATTTGTAATAATAAACCGATTGTTTCTGGCATAAGAAAATCAGATTTTCTCATCAATAGCCAATGAATGAAGTTGGCATTAATTGCATCATCTGATTAGATAGGGGAAATATAAGCTTCATCAGGACATTGGCTTCAGTTTTATATGAACCATACAGCAAACTTCTCCAATGCAAGAAGCACTCCCAAAGCTTTTGTAAATAATTCTACAAGTGCACTCTTGCGGAAATTTCTGGATCAGAGCTGGTTTAAGTCCCGTTCCATTATCACAGCCTGAAGGATATCAGAGGTCAATAGAGACACAGTCTTTCGCTTTGTCTTCATTTATATCCAACCATTAACTGATGAAGTCCGCAAGCTGTTAATCTGGATTTGATTAAAAAAGAAGCCATCTGTGTCAACTTGGAGAGCTTCTCGCTTCCTCAGATTGTCAAAACAACATTTCTGATTGCTCAGTAGAATCATGCAATATACCAGTATGATATCACTACTCGAAGTCCGAGGACAGGTCAAGGCTTGGCACTAAAAAAAGATCCTGAATTGAGTTCACAGGGTTCTGATGTCTCATCGGACACATCTGTACTGCAGGAAAGAACAGAACCAAATCCTCGTTATTCATCTTTTTGCTGACATAAGACAGATTGAGTCAATGGGCCAGTGATTTGAGGACAGACACCAGACTAATCCAATCACACCACCTCCATTGCCAGGCACGGTCAATCACACCTCCAGCTTACAGTGAATGGAGATAGACCTACATGAACAAGCCATTCTGCTAAAACTGACAGGCAATGTGGTATATGTACACAGACTTCAAGCACATTCAAGGACTTTTTAAAATATCATTCATTTTAAATCAAGCACCTTTGTAATTCATACCCCAGCATATCTAGTGCCATGACCATCCTTACTGTACTTAACAATTCACAAAGTTAAAAACATTTTGACCAATTTAAAAAGTCATCTTCAAAGAACTTCAATTTCAATACAATTCAATACTGGTTATATTCAAATGTGCTTTCTGAAATATTGATAAAAACATGCATTATTTGATTTGAATTAAGATTTTCAATTGAAAACGTTCTGTTTTTTTAATTCTGCTTTTTAACAATTAAGTACAGTTGTTGAAATAAAATCCCATAAACAAATTTCATTTCATATTTATTGGCCACAGCCATATCACCCTGCGGCCCAAGACTGGTTACTCACTAAAGCTATGCAGGGCTAAGCTTGGTCAGTACCTGGATGGGAGACCACATGGAAAACTAGGGTGCTGTTGGAAGTGGTGTTAGTGAGGCCACCAGGGGCACTCAACCTGTGGTCTGTGTGGGTCCTAATGCCCCAGTAAAGTGAAGGGAACACTATACTGAGATCCTGACTCTCTGAGGTCATTAAAAATAGCACTTCTTGTAAAGAGTAGGGGTGCAACCCCGGTGTCCTGGCCAAATTCCCTCCATCAGCCCTTACCGATCATGGCCTCCCAATCATCACCATCCACCGAATTGCCTCTATCACTGTCTCTCCTCTCCACCAACAGCTGGTGTTTGGTAAGCGCACTGACGCCGTTGTCCTGTGGCTGCCGTCACATCATCTGCACACTGGTGGTGGTGTGGAGAGACCCCCTCATGATTGTGAAGTGCTTTGGGTGTATGACCATACACGATAAATGTGCTATATAAATGCACATTACTTTACATTTAATTTAAGCATTTTCAAGAAACTATATTTGTTTTTAAGTACTTTACAGCACTTGAATCCATATGTCTGAAATTCTTGTACTTTTAAGCACTTTCAAGAAGCGTGGGAACCCTGACATAGATTTCTTTGTACTTGTACAATGACAATCAAGATTGTATTCTATTCTATTCACAATTAGTAACTACACTGAGCAATTACTGCATTTTGTTGCGATTTCACTCTCTACTGTCACCATTGGCTGATTCATAGGGCTGCTATTTATAGACCGAATCAACGTGCACTTCTAACTAGGTAGGGTGGGATCTTCCCTGCCTCTTGTCCAGGTCACGGCTCTCAGCAGGTGCTCTGATTCTTCAGCGCTTGTTGAGACGCGTCCCACCCTTCCCCGGCTCTCATAATGAGCTCAGTCGCCGACCATGTGTGTCACCTCCCTGGCAGGGTTGAGGGGCATGAGAGCAGACAGCCTCCCCCTCAGCCGAGCTCATTATCCCTGTGTGTCTCTTACCAACTGCTCCGACTTGACGCAGAAGAGCTGCACCGTCTTGGCGGCGTTCTTGGCCACTGCAATCGTGAGGCCGGAATCCACTGATGCAACATTCAGCTCACTAGCATACAAAAACAACATGCATTACAGACAATCAACACATTACAGTCAATCAGAACAGTCTGTATGCAGTCTGGTTACTTTAATCACCATACATTTACCAGATTATCCAGATTAGTTCATTTGAAAATAAAAATATTGATATTTTGATGAGCTTTAATTAAAATTTCTTTGTCTATCATGCATTTAGCCAAAGTAAAGATTCTTAAAAGACAAGAAATCGATTCTGCATTGGTTCAGAGATTGTCAAAATGCATCGCTGATCTTTCTTGAATCGATTCTGAGCTTTTTAACAGCAGATAGTGCTGTAGGCTATTTGTACACTTAAAGGCTCACAAGGAAGAGCATTTGTGGGTTTGACAAGTCATGAAAGTTGACTTTTATGTCACTAGATTTATGTAAACATAGCTCACTATGAAAACATTTGTCATTCCCTTAAACCATTACTAGGTTTACTCATGATTATTTTAGGTTCAAGTGGTATTTGTAAAGAAGTGGATGCAAGCAGTTTGTAAAGCATACAGCACCATCTGCTGTTATGATCAGAAATGATTTAAGAGAGAATATCGATATATATTTAGAAATTCTCTGAATCGATTTCTCAACACATCTGTAGTGTCCTAAATATCAGAGCAGTACCTGGCTATTGTTTTTATGATGCTGTCCAGTTCATCATTAGAGGGTGGGTTTCGACCCCCTTGAGGGAAAACAAGGTTGATGGGGTCGAAGAGGCGGGATAAAGACTTGGACAGGTAAGCTGCTTCATATGGCTGAAGAGAGTCCTTTAGATCTTTCTCTGGACTAGAATAAAAAAACAGTGTCAAAGCAGTTATTCATGGGATTTTTGGTGCATACAACAAATAAATGACAACAAATGTAAAAGTGTTCTGGTACTTCTGTACGGTGTCAAATCTCCAATGTTTCCATCATCATTTCTATGTAATCAGAGTACATAGTTATTTGTGATAAACATGTGGCATGTACAGTCAAGCCCAAAATTATTCATACCCCTGGCAAATTCTGACTTAAAATGTAAATAAAAGCTGAGAAATGTATAGATTTTTCCACAATGATGCCTATTGTTCATCATCTTATTATCTTTTGGGAGAAGCCCGTGTGATTTTCCGGTACAATAATTTTGGGCTTGACTATATCACATACTCCATTTGTATTTTCACAATTTCACTGACCTAAGTATTTTAATTTTAATAAGAGGCATGCCTGTAGATATAATTAAAAATAGAGACAAAATAAAAAGCACAATAGAGCGAATGACACTTAATGAAAGCCCAACCTTCATAACTTCTTCATTTCAATACATATCAGAGGCCCAAAGATTTAATTTTGCCACTGTAACAAATAGTTTTTCTGGCTGATTTTCCAATAATCATACTATTTGACCTGGGCTGATAATAGTGGGGCGGAGCAGTGGCTTAGTGGTTAGCACTGTTGCCTCACAGCAAGAAGGTCGCTGGTTCAAGTCCAGTTGGCATTTCTTTGTGGAGTTTGCATGTTCTCCCCGTGTTGGTGTGGGTTTCCTCCGGATGCTCCGGTTTCCCTCATAGTTCAAACACATGCGCTATAGGTGAATTGGATGAACTAAATTGGCCATAGTGTATGAGTGTGCATGGGTGTTTCCCAGTAATGAGTTGCAGCTGGAAGGGCATCCGCTGCGTAAAACATATGCTGGAATAGTTAGCGGTTCATTCCACTGTGGCGACCCCTGTTAAATAAGAGACTAAGCCGAAGGAAAATGAAATGAATGAATGAATGATAATAGCGTAACTGAGATTTGACTAAATTAATACGGTTTCCTTAACAGTAACAATAATAAAAAATCATTGTAACAATGTTTTGCACACAATGCAGATCGTTATCATTTCAATAGTATGTATACATAATGATAGGATGATTGTATTGCCCAACAATAAATAAATAAAACACAAAAGTGAGTTTTTAAATGTATATCTTAACTGAATTACATAAAAATGATTTGGAAATTAATTATTATAATGCTCATTTTAATTTAAAAAGTCATTTATAAATTATGCACAACTAATAAAAATGACAAAGACAAAATATGTGTTTGTCGAACCAAGGTCGGCAGAAACATCATTATTTTCAGAATTTAAAACCAAATGAATCTGACTTTGTAAGTAAGGGCAAAAAAAATAGGCCTGCAAAATAACAAAAGACAGATATATCCTTAACAAAAGCATCCCTAAACTTAATGTTTAGTGCTGTATTTATGAAGTGCATGTGAATACAAGTGAGCTTTTATCAGAAAGTAGTTCATAAGAGCTAAACATAGATCTGAATCTCTGCTAAATAAAATATTTAGAAAACCATTTACCCTTACATTACCATGACACACTGAATGCATTTGCCAGTTTTTCATAAGAGGCTTTAATAATCTTGGCTTTAATTGCTGGTTGTCATGCATTCTGACAAGCTTTTTTTGGTGCTGTATTATGCGAATTAAGCAACTGTGCATAAAACATGGGCTGTTTAGGGGACAATCGTGATTATGGGATCTGGCTGTTTGATCAGAGCAGAAGCAGAAACGTTGATGCATTCTGAGAGATTGTTTGACAATGTGTCTGAGCTTAGAAAGGCTTCTCTGCTTCCTAATGCATCTCTCCATTCAGGTGAAAAGCAGAAATGCTGTCTGATTGAAGAGAGCAGTTTTGAGAGCACTTTGCAGGTAGGAGGAATCTTTGTTGGCCAACAGAAACGATGCAGAAGATAATAGTTTGTCTAAATAAGGAAGCTTTGGCTTTTATGATGTGAAATCATAGTATTTCCGTTTACTTGCATTCAGCATGTTAAATCCGGCGTATGTCAGTGATTGATAGATGAAATTTAGTATTAGGCCTCTGCTTGAAAATAAGATAATACAAATCATATGTTCTTCCAGTATTGCGACAACACTAGTGTGTATCATAGCAGTACTCACTCATAGTCTGGTTTGGTGTGTGTGAACAGATCTTCAGTATCATTCTCTATTGCTGGCAGTTCCACATCAAGACCTGCACCGCTGCTCACTAGCGCCCCCTGTATGCTCGCACTGTATTGCTGCAGCCGCTTCCACAGCTCATTATAAAGCCTTAAGAGCTTGGGATACTCTCCTTCCAGTGCCTGCTTTAGGAAGGTTGATGCTGAAAACAAAGCAGAAATAAATAGCGGATACATTTAAATAGCGAAGATGGACGAATGGATATATTCACGTTTTGCATGTTTGGTATGATAAATGTAACCCCTCTGGTTTTACTAGCCACACTGTAAATGGGATTTCCAGCATAGGAGGCAGTTTCACTAACAAGCATGCCAAAGACCGCAGCCATTAGTATGCTTCTTGAGGTCAGGGAAGTGAGGTTTAAAACATAGCTCTTTACTAGCTGGCCTTCATTATAATTGCAATATAATTGTGTTATTCACCCCAACATGAAGCAAAATTTACACCGTCTAAAACATGTATTCATGAGCAAGCAACCTGATTTCTGATATTGCTTTAGCATCTATTGTAATATACTTCAGAGGGACGCATCAAATTCTAAAGAGCATTCATTCATCTAGAAAATCTGATGTAAGCTTTGAATGCTTTTATCTTTTAAATGCATTTTTCTTTGTGTCCCGTCAAATGGTTTGAAATGTACATTTTTATTCAATGTTTGACCTAATCTCAACTGAAACATGAAGAGTGGGCGGGACATAAAGTAGCTCCTCCCCTTTTAAAAACAGCCCATAGCGTTTTGTTTATAACAGGTTGAGCTCAAGCACATTCATTGAAAAGCTAATGAGTGTGTCTTGAAGGGGGCGGGGCATGCTAGATACTAGAGAGCATTTGATTGGTCAGAAGATTTGATGACAAACTGAAGTATGAGGTGACGTGAAAGAAATCGTTGATCCATTTAGGCGGAAGTGACAAACTGCAAGCTTTGGATATCAAGTTTATATCTTCTAAATGCAAATTTTGTCAACATTTTGGAGCACACTAGCTTATAGATGTCCTTATATCGATACTAACATTTAACTTCATTTTAATTTCACAGAACCTTTAAGCTTATATATTAATACTAAGAGCCCAAATAAAACAAAATTTGGATCAAAAGACTTGTATTAAAAAATGTCTGTTTAGAAAAACTAACCAAATTCAGATTTATCTATTGCCTAAATTGTTGTGAATACCATTAGATTTTAAAAGTGTTTGTTATTATGACAAGCAGTGACAGGAACCTACAAATAATCCTTGTTCTTCAGTGCGCTGAAAAACCACAAACCCACAAAAACATTGTCAAAAAGAATAATAAATAAATAACAAGAAAAATGTTGCACAATGAGAGAGTCAGATGGAATTGCATAAAAAAACCTCTTCATTAATATGGTAATAACCCAACTTTACAGGTGATTAAATGCTGGAATATTATGCAGATTGTTTCCTATGCAGATTGATTTGATGAATGCATAATTGAGTAGTTCAAAGGCGCAAGCACCTTAAATGGTTTCAGTCATCAATGTTTTGTCAGAATCCGAACAAAGACGAGCCGCAGTAGTTCTACTCTACTGAGTGGTGTCAGTAAGCTGTAGCCATGCTCTGCTGACGCTTTATTTCTGAATTATTGCCGGTAGTGAAGCTTAAATTTACTCACTTCATAAATCTGCGATGCAGCAGTGTTCAAACAAAACCCTTGACTGTCAAGAAAATCTTTCCTTAGGGTAGGTGATGAGGTGCATACAAAACCAACAAACAAACGTCAGTGTCAAAATGGTGAAAAATGCATTGACTTGTAGTGTTAGTCAAGGGCCTGGGATTGCCTTTCATGTTGTAATACAACAATAAATGGAAAAAAAGACACTATAAACAACAAAACTGACATTAAAACATCTATTACTGTTAGTAATAATTAACAGTTCTAATAGGGTTAGAGCAATTCACACTAAACACTGAAAAAAACAACCCTCACTGTAAAAAATGCAGGGTTCCACACAATTCCTTCATGTTGTCCCAACAGATATCATTTAAATTAACTTAATTGTTTTTGTTTTACAATTTTAAGTGGATTAAACGTAAAACTATTAAGTTGTCCACCCCAAAAAACTCAAGAATTGTGTTGTTTCAACTTATTTATTCTAAATAGTATAGCTTGAACAAGCAGCAAAAGCCCTTTTTTGAGTGCTGAGCAACACAGTCTTCATCCTTTGACCTGCTCTTTGAAAGGCACACAGTTCAAGAGAGAATTCTGGAAAGAGGGAGGAAGCTGTCAGGGGTCACAAAACGTATTTTAGGACAAAGAGTGAGTGATAAATCATTTATAAGCAGATCTTTTTTGAAGGCTTGTGGAGCGGTGATGTCTCAAGACAGAGTCCATAACAATCGACCTGAGAAATAAAATGTCTTCTAAAGGCATCTTGGAACCGTAACAGTTTGCATCTTTGTCTCAAACATTCTCATTTTGTAATGTGCAGAGAGAGAGAGAGAGTAAGCCCCCTGGGGTCAGGAGGATATAAAAGCAAGTTTGATTGAGAGGTTTCAAATCAGGATTGATAAAGGCTTTGAAGAGGGAAGCATTTGGATAATGAAAGTGATGCAGAGGCTTCTATTTGCTTTCTATTGATCATGTGAGTGAAGCACAATGCATCATTAGCTCATGATAACAAAAGCAAGGATCAATAGAGCCGCATCATCAAGGCCAAGGTCTAAATTACAGTGGCCCTACAAGGAGGACGTGCGGGCTAAGGTCTTAAGCATTTTAATCAAGATGGGCACCATCACAATAAACCAGTTTGCTCTATTAATTAGATGATATTGAAGTATAAAGTTGGTTTAATTGGGCAATACAGCCACCAAATGATGCATTTGTTATCAGTTGAGTAAGCAAATATGTTTATATACAGTTGAAGTCAAAATTATTAGCTATTAGATCATTTTTTTGATTGTCTACAGAACAAACCACTGTTATCCAATGACTAGCCTAATTAACATAATAACCTAGTTAAGTTTTTAAATTGCACTTTAAGCTCAATATTAGTATCATGCAAAATAAGAAAAATGTTTACCTGATCACACTTTATAAGTGTTAATAAACAGTTAATATCTTAATAATAGGCAGGTAATAAGCCAGTAGTTGTGAATTAAAATAAAGTTTTACCGAAATTAGTTATTAAAACTATTATGTTTTAAAATGTTTAAAAAAACTTCTCTCCGTTAAACAGCACTTACAATTTTACAGGAGGGCTAATCATTTTGACTTTAGCAGACTTGTTCATTCGCAACACATTTCTTCTGGCGAAAGAAATGATGGTCATCGTTTATTAAACATGCATTCTGGGATTTGGCTACCAATGCAATACAACAACAATCTCATGTGTTTCATTCCCAGGGAATGCATGAACAAATAAGTCACTTTGGGATAGAAATTGTTTGTGAAATACATAAATGTAAATGTAAACGCCTGCCGGAGCCCTACTCACACCTGCAGCTTCTCCACGATGGACGTCCAGCTTCTTCAGCCTCCAGCACCTAGACTGCAGCTCTGAACAGGAAGTTTGGCCAGATGAAAAATGGTCGCGCCTAACAGAGCCTAGTTTCTCTCGTGGTTTTTCTTTCCCTTCACTTCGTCAATTGGTGAAGTTTTTTTTCCTCGCCACTGTCGCCACTGGCTTGCTGATCGGGACTTGTGGAGCTGCGCTTCAGTGGATTTGCTCTACAGTGTTTGAACTTTCAGCAGTGAAATTTAAACCACACTGAACTAAACTACACTGAACTTTAACTCTGAAATCTGGACTTTACTAGAACTATGTTAAGCTGCTTTGACACAATCTACATTGTGAAAAGCGCAATATAAATAAACTTGACTTGACTAAACGTAACCAGCCTAGAAATCCAAAATTTGATATACAAAACACATTTCTGAGTAAAATCCATTTCATCCTTTCCACTCCCTCCCAAAACTCAAATCGTAGCCTCCGAAATGATTGGATAATTTAACAGAGACAACCAAGCTACTCTTTATAAAACCACTTATCCACACTACAACAGAATAATCATATGAAATCTTTCTGCATTGATAATTAAGCGAAAACCGTCAACCAAGTTTTAGAAAGTGAGTGCAAACCAACATCAGTCACTTAGTAGCCCATGCACTTTTAATAATATGGTATTTAAATGTTTCCTTTGTGGGTAACACTTCAAAATAATGCTCCATTAGTTAATGTATTTACTAACCTGATCAAACAATTTGTAATACATTTATTACGGTATTTATTTATCTTTGTTGACGTTAGTTAATGTTATCTAAGTTAATTAACTAAGTATGCATTTACTAATGTTAACAAGCACAACTTTGGATTTTAATAATGCGTTAGTTAATGCTGAACTATTCATACTTAGTTAATGTTAGTAAAGACATTAACTAACTGACCATTATTCTAAAGTGTTACCCTTTTGTGTCAGGTCACGTTTGATGCAGACACCCAAATTGCTTGTCGTATCGCATGTAGTTAGTGCACGGTGATAGTTAGAGAAGGAACGGGTTAACAGAGTCTTCTCAAAAGCAATGCCAGAAGAGTGTACGTGGGTAATAGAGTTTGAATCCGACTGCAATGTGATGAAAAGAAAGCAAGAGCGGAGGAGAAGAGAGAGACGAGGCGCAGGAGGGGAGCTTGTGTAACACACTCGCACACAGAATGAGCTTTTGAGATGCATGGCGGGGCATCGTCTTAAACAAAAACCTCAGACTGAGACTCACCAGCTGTGGCTTTCTGTAGCTCCTCGGAGAGCGTCTGAGTGACTGAACTCCAGAAGGTGTGCAAGATGTCAGGCTGCCCATCCTGATAAGAGAAAGAGAAAAACACACGGCACGCATCAGCCAGAGATGAACTTTAGCATAATAGCCTTTGACACACATAATAACAAAAAATGCATTAACATGCTGTTCAAACAAACCCTGTCTTTAGAGGCACCAACCAACAAAATCTCTCAGACTACACTCCAAAAAATATTTTTGCTGCTTGTTCAAACTACTTACTTAAAATGAGCTGAATCTACACAATTTTTGCGTAGATTTTTTGGACAACTTAATTGTTTTATATTCACAACATGAAGGAATTGTGTGGAACCCTGCATTTTTTTGTGTATTTCCAGTTTGCATTTCATCCATTGCATTGCATTCAATTAAATATTACAGTCGTGGCAATTAGGCTCATTTGAATTTTTACTCCATTTACTTGCAAATTGATTAGGCTACTTCAAATTACTCACATATATTAGTATTTATTTTAATATGTACAATTCATGCTATTAACAAACCATTAACCCAGAGATTATTAGCTCAATAAACTCTTAATTAGCTTCTTATTAAAGGTTAGTAAAGTAGTAGTTGGGTTTACGTATTTGGTAGGATTAGGGATGTAGAATAAGTATTAGGGGCTGCATGATATTGGAAAAATCGGATATTGCAATATTTTATTTTTCTGCAATAAATATTGCAATTTGAATACAGTTTCACATCATGGTTTGAATATCTCTATTTGACAGTTTTCTGTGGAATCTAACCAGTATTCAGGTACAGAAACTGAATAATCACAATGCAATCACAATCACAATGCAAAAGGCTTTCCTTACTTTGCTTTGTCTTGTTTCTAGTTAAAATATCTCAAATTCTTAAATCAAGTAAAAATATTTTTATTTTCACCTTCAGAAGATTTAAGTCAAAATTAATAGTTTTTCCTCAAAAGAAGCTAAATTATCTATAAATGGGGTAAGTAAAATAACTTTGTTTTTGCTTTGAAATGTAGATATTTGGACTGTAAACAAGACAAAAATTCAAAAATTCGTATATATAATGAAATACAATTAATCTTTGTTACACCTCCAAACATCATAATTTTTTGTGCCCAAATGTTTTAAATTCTCTTGTGATGCTCACAGTCACAGGCCTTAAAAACATGCAAATGATAAACTTCCACTCTATTATGGTTAAACTTAGCAGTGACTCGACTTCTGTAACTCCTGGTCAACTATAATTCAGACTCAACATTGCATATCTTGTGGTGTGACTATTGCAGATGCGCACATTGAGATATCGATTCTGAAACGATATATTGTGCAGCCCTATTAAGTATATCAAGTACTAATAAACAGTTAATATCTTAATAAACAGGCAGGTAATAAGCGGAGAGATTTTGTTGGTTGGTGCCAGAGATGAACTTTAGCATAATAGCCTTTGACACACATAATAACAAAAATGAAATGCATTAACACGCTATTCAAACAAAGCCTGTCTTTAGAGGCACCAACCAACAAAATCTCTCAGATTATTTCCAGTTTGCATTCAACCATTAACTAAGGCTATTACCTTAATAAACTCCTAGTTATCTGCTTATTAATAGTTAGTAAGGTAGTAGTTTGTTTAGGTATTGGGTAGGATTAGGGATGTAGAATAATATCATACTTTATAAGTGCTTATAAACAGTTAATATCTTAATAATAGGCAGGTAATAAACCAGTAGTTATTATTGTGAATTGTTTGTTAAACTAAAGAGTTGCTGTTTTAAAAGTTCATTTAAAAATAGTCACCTGAAATAAATGATGATTATTTTACTATGAGAAAATTTGACTGACATTTATAGTGGACTTTGAGGAAAACAATAAATAAAATAAATCACAAAAGGTTCAAATAACAGCCCTACAACGCTGGCATTAGAAGTCATTGGCAGAATAAGCCGTGTGTGCATTTGTGTGTAAATAGAGAAGTCTATAGCAAATAATCATTTAGGAATCATAACAAAACAAACATGGTCTAATGCTGATGGACATGTGCTGCAGGTGTCAGTCTACTTGATGCTCACTGTGTGTGTGTGTCTGTGTGTGTGTGTAAAGGGCTGGAGTGTCTCAGGATCAGACATTTAACAATGCTGTAATAGTTCATTACATCCTATTGCTATTGAAATCTAATTTAGTGGATGACATTATAGACCACATAACCTAGCTGAATTCAGTCAGCTTTACTGAACAATAGACTTTGTGTGCCTGACACAGTGTGTAACTTACATCAACATTCAATTGGCAGAGAACAAGATGCACAGTGATTGTACATCTAAGATTAATTTATATGGCGTGAGTCAGAAATTATATCTTTTAGTACATACCTACAAACCATTAGATAACAGTCTGTCCACTACTCTAATTACTTGCTCTGTGCTTTCCTACATTAATTGCATGGCTGGATACAAAGAAACAAGCAGAAGAAATGCTTCGGTCATCAAAGTAAACAACAGCAAATCAGAACACGTTTCATTAGGTTAGATGCATTTTCAGGATGTTTTTATTGTTGTTAAAGCCCCATATTGTCACACAAAAACATAATTGTTCCACATTTAGTTTGTAAGTCACGCTAGAAGTCTGTGTTCTGCCAAAAAAAAAGGCCTTTCTGTCAGATTGTGACTCAGTTTATGTCAGATTATGAATTAATTTATCAGTATAAGGATTATTAGGTGGATTATTTAGTGGTAGGGTTATTATTTGGAGGTGAAATTGGCTTGGATTACAAAGTTGGATTACAAATTGTAGCAATTTCAAGGAAGAGATGGTGAATTTTTGGTGATGAACAGCAGATTTTTGGGGTATACATAGTTTTATTATACTGTGCCTTGCATCCATGCAACTTCTGAAATATGTTAGAAAAACTGATCTTTTACTTAAAATAGGACTAAGCAGTGACCTTGAAATTTAAGATATTGTAGGTTGGTCTTTAATTTTCATCTCCAGTGTGTATAGTGTATAATATATATATATATATATATATATATATATATATATATATATATATATATATATATGCAAGGACATTTGTGACATTGAGCACGAAGGAAAAGGCCACAAAAGGTCTATTAAAGTTCACTACTAGATAACCTTTTGTGCATTACAAAATCATCCCGGATAACATGGATCATCAGGTTTTGTAGCATCCATGCCAAATTGACTGCTGCATCACTAAAAACAAAAACAATAAAAGCCTAAGAGAGCAAATTCTTATATAAATGTTTGTTTTTATACGAGTTAATGCATATTTTCATTCAGTCATCGCTTTATTTGTACAGTTCCATATAGAGTGTATTCAGCGCCTTATTGATAAAATCAATCGTTTATTTTTGCTTCAGTAAAACGCAAGTCAGTTTCATGCATGCTCCACTACTTCAAGCGATTGCCTTTCTGATGTGGAGTCATATTTCACATTTCTGACACCTGAAGTGAACAAGAGGGCCATCCATGGAGATGAACTTGTGCCAGAGATGCCAGAAGGCTTGTTTGCTACATAAAAGCAGCTGGGAATTCAACGGGAAGGTCTGTTTTACTTGTGTAACTGTTAAATGTAACGGTTTGCAGGTTTAGTTTTCCGATGGGTGCGTGTGTATGTGTGGGGGGGGTGTTTTTGCCACAAATAAAGGTGTGAGATTGTGGGAGTTTGAAAACAGCTTTCAAAGCGGAGGCAGAGATAGAAAACAAAAAAACTGACACTCACCCACCTTTTCACAATCTCCAGGGAATCTGACAGCAGTTTTGTTGTGCTGTACATTGACTCCTGCAGAAGGTTCCTGTATGTTTTCCTATACTGCATATGCAGCCAATTTCTTGCATGCACCCGGTTAAACTCAAGGATCAGAGGCGCACTAGGAATATTTACAGGTTTGTGAGGCAGCAAGAAAGGTGCTTGCCCTCAAAAACCTTTTACAGGGCCTTTTAAATGCCGGGTGTCTCTTTCATCTACAGCTGACAGCTCTCTGAGCACCCGATGACACTCTGTCAGTCATTCTGGGTAGTTTAAATTTCAAGATGTCTTTCAAGTTGAGCTTTTATTAAAGACAATTTTTTTTCAGCATTTGTGTGCTCAAGATAAAAACATGAATTAAAATAAATGCAAGTTGTCCACTGTTAAAATAATTCTTCGTTAAAATGAATATCTTATATATAAGATATATATATATAAAATAAATATTCTTAAATCAAGAAGCAATTTAGTTAGAAGTAAAAATACTGTTTTGTTTTCAGAAATAAGAAATTAAAATGAATTTTTTGAAAAGTTTTTCCTTTAACACAAGATAAATAATCTGTCAGTGAGATAATTAAAATAATCTAATTTCATACTCAAAATCAAATTATTTTACTTACCCCACTAGCAGATTACTATTATTAGAAAAAGTCACTTCATTTGGACTAGTTCTGAAAAGTCCAGGTTTCCTCCGGGTGCTCCGGTTTCCCCCACAAGTCCAAAGACATGCAGTACAGGTGAATTGGGTAAGCTAAATTGTCCGTAGTGTATGTGTGTGAATGAGTGTGTATGAATGTTTCCCAGTGATGGGTTGCAGCTGGAAGGGCATCCGCTGTGTAAAACATATGCTGAATAAGTTGGCGGTTCATCCCGCTGTGGCGACCCCAGATTAATAAAGGGACTAAGCCGAAAAGAAAATATATTTGGACTAGAAACAAAACAAAAATAATTACATGAGAAAAGCATGCATATTTTTGCAGTAAAAGACATTTTATCTTTATTTTTTCCATCATGCTGTAATTTTCTTTTTAAAAAAAGAACAAGAAAAATGGCCAAATTTTGCACTAGCATTCTCAACTCAAATCAAACTTTTGTGAAGGTCCATGGGAGACGGCAGAATGTGTTTCCATGGAAACGCCCCCACCTGCCCCCCCATTCCTGCAGACCTCAATCTTCTGACCGAAAATCTCGATTTCCAAGAGGTGATTAGAAGCCGCTCAACTCATCTCCCCCAAAACTGTTTACTGAGTGAAAACGGCAGAAATACAGAGACTGCTGAAAGTCCTTTAAAAACAGACCCTTTCTTTTTTGCACAAATCACAAACTATGGCTATGTTCAGAACCAAATTTTAGCACACTGTGGTTTTACTATATGCAGCGAAATGCATTAGTATATAGTAGTACAGAAGGCTGTTGTTGCATCAGGCTTAAATAAGCAAATGGCATGCAGTTTTTGTGAAACTGCATTATTGTAATCTAATTTGGTCAGTTATATATTTTAAAAATATCTCTTAATAAGATGTAAAAAATAAGTAAAGACAATAAATGAGGTGTATTATGAGGGTCTACCCTTCCAGGTCAAATGCATTTTGAGGGTTAAAATACTAATCTCTCCCAAAACCAGGTGAAAAAGAGAGAAATACAGAGATTGCTAAAAGTGTGAGAAGATTTGGAAATCTTCTCTTTATTCTTTCGCACAAAGCACAAGTTATGGCAATTTTAGCATACTGTGTTTTGCTATATGCACAGAAAACATTAGTATGCAATGTTGTTGTTGCATTACATCAGGTTGAAACTGCATCATTGTAATCCAATTTCGTCAGTTGTATGAAAAAATTGGCATATCTCCTAACAAAATGTAAATACAAGTAAATGAGGTGTATAATGAGGGTCTATCTCTTCCAGGTTAAATGCATTTTGACGGTCTCAATTCTGATTCAGATTACTAGTCGCAATGATTACTAAGTTTACTATGTGCAATATTAGCTTTGCTGGTTATGGTTTGAGAAAATGCATTGCTAAAAGGCCAGTTCTAATTCCCAACATTACATGCTCTCTTTAAAATCTATCTGTGAAATCATGCCACCCATTCCCTAAACGCCCCTTAACTGTTCTGATCTCACAGTTTAGCCCTTGATTTGGCAGAAAATAGCACCTTAATTACCGGCTGTAATTAGCCAAATTCACCACAGAAGGAATTGAGAGCCACAGATGTCGGGCCACACCAAAGGGGGGGAAATGCACTGCATATGCCCTTACAAACACTGCTCTTGTCACTCAGTGTTCATCAAAACACACTCCTACTTAGGGCTGGAAATATCTAGATATTGCGATATTTTGTTATTCTGCGATATATATATATATAGTGATAAGAATACAATTTCACCACATGACTTGAATATCTCCATTTGGAAAGTATGAATGCATTTAGATCGATTGGGATGATTCTGTAAGGGAGTGCATCTGCATAAAAAATATTATAATCTACTATATCTACTATATTATATCTACTATATTATATGTGCTAAAATGATATCTACAAGCATAGATAAATACAACAAAGAGTGAAAAAAACAAAATAGTGTTTTATGGTTTTCTGAGTCGAACAGTATTCAGGTACAGTAATTGAAAAATCAAATGTAAAAAATAATAGTGCATCATCTTTGCTGTATAAATTCAATAAAATTAATTGTTATATATATTGTGCAGCCCTACTCCTACTATTTCACAAAGTCACCCAGAGCCAAATAGGGAATGTAGATAAAACGGTCCCATCACCGTCTGGCTGAAAAAAAAGTGTGTGGTGGATATATGCGTGTATGCATGTGTGTATGCGTGTGGGGCAGATAACCTTGTCACAGAGGGGCCAGCGACCTGCAGACACCAATTAGGATGTCATTTACTGCTAATGTGCCAGCAGCCACTAAACCAGCAGGGGCTATGCGGGCAGGTCAGCAACAGGCAAGGGCAGCATACACAAAAATCCTTTGTAATAAATCACTACATATCAAGGACAAGACTCTTCTCACATGGGATGATATGCCAGCCTAATCTCACGAGGAAACATAACCATTTTACATTTGGTCAGTTTAGTGGCTAAGTTCAGTCATATAAAAATGAATGATTTTTAAAAGGAGTCTTTTTAAGGAAGCCCCTAAATCCAACCATCATTGGGGGATGAGCAAATCCTAATAAATTGTACAAATGAGATCGTATAAATTCATATGAATTAGCGACCACTAAATCAAAAAGTTACGAATTGCCGTGAGATATAGCATTGGCTATGCACAATATCGCTACATGTAAATTCCTAATACAAGTTTACAATGTAACACTTAAGTTTAAGTAACATTTAAAACTGGCTTATTGCCTGCCTATTATTAAGATATTAACTGTTTATTAGCACTTATAAAGTATGATCTTATTTTACATCCCCGATCCTACCCAATACCTAAACCCAACTACTACCTTACTAATAATTAATATGCAGCTAATTAGTTTATAGAACTAAAAGGGTTAGTTAGTGTTTGTTAATAGCGTGAATTAACACTTAAGATTACAACTTAATTATGAAATGTAAATTTAAGCAAAGATAAGAAATAAATCATAATATCCATATCTCACCTTGATGATCTCATCAATGAAGCAAACATGAGTGACTGGATCCCTCTTTTTTGTTAGAACCTTCTGCAGGTGCTGTACCTGTTCAGGAATATAGTAATGTTTAATGACCCCTATCAAGAGTGATCTAAAATTAACACTTAAAATAAGCACAGATGTGAGTGTGATGGTGCATTGAAGTCTTTGATAAAAAGCTTTTGATATGTTAATAAGCAAAACTTTATTTGTATGTATTGTACATTTGAAGTCAAAGTTATTGGTCCCCCTGGACAGGAGGGCGAATCAAACATGCATACATACACACATACATCAAGCATCCTCTGTTCGCCCTACCATTTGCACTAGAGGCAAAAAAGTTAATTTTGAAGCTTAAATCAAGCTTAACATTTCAGGGCTTTACAAGTAAACACCAGAAAATGGATGGGCACATGGTAATACCACAGCCATCTGTGAACTACTGATGTTTTGCCTAATCACATTAATAGTGTTTCATAACAGCAACATCTATGTAGGTGAATGTCTGCATACCTGACCACATGCGGCACAGATCTGGTCCATTAGTTTCTCCAAATTCGTCCAAAGAGCAGCTCGAAATGCAGATGTGTTTCCAGGAGTGGGCATGACTGCTCTGCCGGGGGCACCTAAACATAGCGCACACAAAAAAAGCAACTAAATAAACCACAAACACACACACAAAAAATAACATACTCCAGCACAGATGCAATAAACTACAAACCTCTGGTGTTGGTAGGTTGAGTAAGGACCTTAATGTCTAAGGCATTAACAACATTCTCTTGCACAGATGTCCTGTATCCGTCTACCACACTTCTTATGGTCTCTCTCAGATTTCCCAGGTTATAAAACACTTGTAGGGCTGTACCCACCTGAGATGGATTCTGTGGGATAAACAATCAAAACATACACCAATCAAAATTGATTCTATCAAGAAGAAAATGTACACCGTGTGAATTGCAATGTGCTACGAGTTAAAGGGAGAGTTCACACAAAAATTTTAAATTACCCATTATTTACTGATCCTGAAGTGGTTTCAAAGCTCTGCTGAATGCAAAAAATGAGATGTTTTGTTTTCCTTCTATGGAAGTCAATGGTTACAGATTTCCAGCATTTTTCAAAATATCTCCTTTTGTATTCAACAAAAGAAAATTATAAAGGTTTGAAACAACTAAAGGGTGGGTAAATGATGACAGAATTTAAATTTTTGGGGCGAACTTACCCTTTAATCTCATGCAATACTGTGGGCTAAAGGCAAGGCTGTAAACCTCTATTGTGATTAAGCTTATAGAGTAGAAATTATCTGGGTTTTTAATGGTTTTGAGCAAGGTCTTACATTGGAGCAGAACTGATGTGGGAAGCAGAACACACAGAAATCAAAATGCATAAAAATGTGCCCGACCTGCTTAACTCTTTACATTCGCATCTCCGGTTCCAAGTCCTATCTACACCTGAGACTAGTACTCTCTGCATGAGGGCACTGTGTGCAGCACCGATTGACGTCACCGTGCTCAACACCGCTAGAAAACTAGGTCAAATTCAATTTCTTAAAATTTCGACTGCCTCAGTTTAGCTGTGACTACAGAACATTGCCTTTAAAAAATGCAAAATGGGAAGTTCTCTATTGCTGCATTCAAAGCAGCTTCTAGCAGACGGTCCTGATCTCTGATCCTGCCTTTAATTTAATCTCTCTCAAAACCACGTCCAACTTCAATCTAATCCCCAGTGGATCAAAGACGATCAGGTCCAGTCACTCTGCTTGGAAAACTGCAGGTGAATGGATATGAATGCAACAGATGTGTTCATAACCAAAAACAAAAAAGCAGACGAGAGGAAGCGTTAATCCAGTAAATCTACCCCTTTCTGTATGCACTTGACTAATGGTGCACAGATTGAGTGTAATAGGAAGGGGTGGTGGGATAAAGCCATCAGTGGTGGATAAGTACTTGCCAGCAGGCAGCATATTCAAGCTCTAATCACGCAAATGACGGACACACATGACTTCCTTCACCCGCTCTTCAAAACCCCTTGAAGGCTAAAATGAGGCCAGTACTGCAACCCCTGCTCTGATTTAGCTTCCTCCCCTTCCAGCGTTGTGCAAAAGAAACGTTCCCAATTCAGAAAGAGGCTTGATTTTAATACTGTAAACAGAAGCATGAAGTTCATGTTTGAAGATGAAAGTAGATTAACTAACTAGATTGAAACATGCATATTGCACACTGCAACACTAGTGGAAAACCCCAAGGGAGTGTCTGACTATGGCAAGTATAAGAAGAAACATCAATCCCTTGTGACCTCATTACAGGTGTTGGTGAATGGCCGTTCTGATTTCTGATACACGGGTGGCTGGATTGTTTTTGTAGCTTAAGATCTTAGGAAGTAAGACTGAAGGGGAAACAGTGCTCCTGTTGTCAGAAACAATCGCAAAGCTTCAGTGCCAATCTCAGCTTTCCTCAGGGAGGTTCACAAGATGTTAACACACATTTTGACAATATGACACAAGTATGTGCAATGCATGACAACGTTAGGAGAGCCTGATTTTGATTAGAGTCTATATTTTAGGGTTTTTTCATATGTGACCCTGGATAACAAAACCTTTTTTTTTTTTATTATGTTTCACAGCCAATAGCCAAAAATATGTGGTATGGGTCAAAATTATTGCTTTTTATGAACGCCAAAAATCATTAGAATATTAAGTATTTAGTACATTTCCAACTGTAAATATATCAACTCACTTTTTGTTTAATTTGCATTGCTAAGCACTTCATTTAGACAATTTTAAAGGTGATTTTTTTCCTCAGAATCCAGATATTCAAATAGTTGTATCAGTGCTAAATATTGTCCTATTCTAACAAACCATAAATAAATGGAAAGAATAATTATACAGCTTTTAGATGATGTAGAAATCTCAATTAAAACAAGTCACTTATGAATGGTTTTGTGGTCCAGGATCACATATATTAAAATATTTAAGTAAATTCAGTAATTATATATTTACTCATGTTATATTTGACACAGGTTTAATTGTTCATCTACACTTCTCTACTGTAGTTCACATTCACAAAACTGAGCCAGAACTGGCTGTTGTCCAGAAGCGTAAATGACGTGCTGTCACTTATGCAACAGTAGAGTGTAGTTGTCAAAGAACAGATGTGAATCAGAGGCAAAAGGAAAACAGAGGATTGAGAGAGACCTAATTGCTTGCGGCAGGTTCACTCGCAGCATGTAATGCGCTAGCCCTCATTTAGCCTGAACCGCAGAGGGATAATGGTTTAGCAGGGACATGCACAGTCACCGTGGAGATGGATTTGATCAGCTCAGTGCAAGCTGGTGACCTGGGATGGCTAACCGCCAACTGGTGTGAATGAGGTGTTTTCACATTACTCACATCCAGACAAGCACTACGCTTTTGTTCCCAGAATTAGCACTTAGCTGGAACAGGTGGCCAACGATCGCTTTCTTTACGGGTAAGAGGGAGAAAAGATATTTGGACTAATGCTTTTAAGCTCAAATTCTAGGACCAATTTTGAGTGGGGGAAAACACTAGGAAGGTGAAATGTGACTAAAAATACACTCTGGTTCCATGTTGATTAGATTGGCTTGCATGTTGTGGGCTATTGTTGGAATGAGTGGGAAATCTTATACAGAGCCTTCAGATGTGTCCACTGGACCTCTCATTCAGTAGATGGGGAATTTATTCTGTCCAAGGGATCACATGAACTTATGTGGTGTGCTTTCTTGATGTCTTTTGGGAGAATATCATTTCACACTGGAATGAATATGTTTATATCAGATAATCCCTCATAAAAAGTGAAGGTCAGGAAAAGGTCTTGCCATCTTCATGGTAAGGAATTGCATGTTCATCTGTACCACAATGCAGATCAAAAAGATTCTTGGATAATTGCAAAAGGCAGGAGTGCATACCGCTGTTAGTAATGTATTTTTATACTGTATATTATATAGATATTTGTACTGTTTTAGAGTATAAAAGCCTAACCAGGGACTAAGGTTGTAAATTAGCCTTTGTCCTGAAGCCTATATGTGGATCAATGGCTGCTTTAAACTGTATCAATGTTATACTGCATTGTGCCTGTTAAATAAACCTACTAATAATAATACAGATCATATGTACAAGGGGGTTTGAGATGTGCAAATGCTATTTTAATCATATACATATTTAGACTGGTTTCTCCTGCATGCATACTTGTATTAAATCTTGGGTCACAGTGCTAGCTTTCATTTTTTTTCAGAGGTGGTTTAAGATTACCATCTAACTGATAAATCCACTATCTATAAATTCTCTATCTAGTGGTAGGAAATGGGTAGAGTAAGGTAAAACATGATGGCAGATCATCCTTGGGTCACCATCACAGTTCTACCTACATTCATCATGTATCCTACATGGGCCTGTAATAACTATGCCACCCTGATGGTATCACTTCCATTATAGACGCTGTGTGTGGGCTTGATTAAATTCTCTTGGTAGAGAATTCAGTTCGGTTAACCCCCGTTCTCCATGACTGCTTCAGGTAGATGTCCTATTTCTAGAGAAAAAAAACCCACAATAGAAACTGGCTACACTATCACCATTGCTACCTTAATAGGAACTAGAGTTGGTTCATTGATGCATCATGATTCAAAAGAATCAATTCTATATTCAAATTAGCATCGTGATTCTAACAATCCTGGATCGATTCTCAAAAATTCAATCTGTATTGAAAGAATCAATTCTGTATTCAAATTAGATTGTGATGGTGCAGGCCTGCATAGACACAAGCTCTAAACAGAAGAAAAAGTGCTGATAGGCGCACATATGCATGCTGAGGAATTAGCTTCATTTGGACAGATGGATAATTACAGTTGTGGCGCTCCTGATCTGTTGTTCGGCCAGCTTCAGGATGCTGTTCACATTCCTTTCACACCAAAAAGCGAAAGAGAAACCTTGACTTGTTATAGACACAATGCCATGCTTGGCTACTCAAGTGTACCAGCGGTTTTAGTATCACTAAAGGAGGCAAACAGAATAGTTTGTCACCATTAAGGCACACTCCATTAAAAAAATTTGTTAAACCTATTATGTTTAAAATGTGTTGAGAAAAATATTCCCTCTGTTAAATAGCAATTGGGAAAGAAATTGGATCAATTGGATAAGTGCCTAAAGATTCCCACCCCTAAAAGGTACATGCTGAAAGTTTGCCCATCATACAGGGACGCGGTGCCTTATGAGAACAACAACACTGTCATTTCCAGCCAATTGCTTCCTTTCATAAAAACACCTGGTCACCACGCCAGTGTCATTAGCTTCTGGCTGTGTTTGTTTTGTCCCCATATGGAGACTCAATCCGGATATTTGTCAAACCAACCAATAGTTACCAAAGTTGAGTAGATGAACCCAGGGGTCTTAGCCCATCGTTGGCCAGGTAAATCCTATTGTGCAGTACATATGTACATAAGTACCATTATATGATTCTTTTTGACATTATATACACTTACAAATAAAGTGGAAATAAACTGAAATTATATGAGATGAAAAATAATATTATGTCACTTCCTTGAAACCAACTATTGTGGAAATTAGAGAACAGAGACAATCGCGCCCGGGCACAGTTCAAGGCAACTGTGCCTAGTGTGAGTACACCCTTAATTGACTCATGTTGGGAATTAAGGAATTGTGTGGAACCAAGCATTTTTTACAGTGTATTAAAGTATGCTGAAGCTTTTAGAGAAACACATCCTTAAATTATAATACAAAAACAACAGCAAACATGGCTGATGCAAGTCCAGAGATAATCCAGAGTTACACTTGCTCACACTTAGCCAAGTGTTATGGTCATGTGAGAGTACTGCTGAAGAACAGAGAAGTGAGACTCCGAGTGTGAGAGAAAAAGTGAAAAGATGATGGATCACTTAGACATTCATTTACGAGCTGTGTTTCCACAGCAACTCAAAAACAAACCAGACGAAGACCGATTAAAGCCTTTTAAGACGCACTTGGTAAATGTCAGACAAGGAAGAAATGAACTCTATTTAGGAGAGAACTGATGATTATGGAAAGGAGAAAGGTGAAAGACAAGGTGTGCTCAGCATAACTAATGAGAGGGAATATATTCAGAAAAAAAGAAACTTTGATTTGCTCTGGCATTAAAAGGTCAAATGCATCTCGTATCATGTGTCATTTCTTTTATGGCAGTGTGTAAGCCAAATTGAACAGATATCTTTTAGTGGTCATTTAATGTCTTTTTATGAATGCATGGAATACATGCATGCTTAAATCATTGTTCGATGCTAAATTGATCAAACCAAGAGTGCAAGAGTTTAGTCTTGTGAAAGTAGAAAATAAGACATCCTTCTCTGTAGGCTTATCAAATAGATTATTTATCCTTAACCAAGTATGGATCTTAATCTAATATAACAATTATATATATCACTGTACTTTAAATAATATATTAGCATTACATAAACATGCAAATACCACATTTGTTGATTTTAGCATGATACTATTCAATGTCTCATGAGATATGGATATAAATCAATGACATGGACTACATCAAAATATAGTGCGATAGGACTGACTGGTAACAAAAAAATCTTAAATGGCAGTTTCAACTGTAAATACAAGTAAAAAGCATGTGCATATGGTCTCCATGGTAACAGTAATTTGTCAGGTGGGTGCTTGGCAGTAATGTGTTACTGATGGGTAATGGGCGAGAGGAGACGACGTGCAAGAACGAGGAGTGCTAATCAGCACACATGGGAGCCAGTAGCTAACAGGTCTCTGATCTGTAACAGTGTACCAGTACTCTTTTAACACGTAGCATACACAACACTGCAGAAAAACAAAGCATAATCAAGTCTGCAGTGATCACAGTTGGTTATAAAGTTGGCCTTCGGGTTTTCTAGCACCAGTCTTGATGAAAGAAAAGTATAGTGTGAGATCTTCTCTTCCGTATTGTGACATATCTGTACAGTGGCCAAGAGAGCTTTTTAAGAAAACACATGCAATTACAAAAAACACCAGCCAATTAAGGAAAGATCTTCATCGACAAGCATGACAGCATATGTGTTGCAAATCATCACAATGCAAACAAATTAAGAAAACACAATGCAATTTCTAACAACACATGCAAATAGCACGAAACACAATGGAAATACTTTAAGGGGACCCAAAAACGTGATGGACCCCGCTGTGACTTGCTTATTGTGCAGTGACTATTGCTTGGTGAAGTTGTAGGTGATCTTGTTTTGTTTATTTTAACATCCTGATTATACAATTCCCTTGTCTTTTGTATATTATTAGCCTTAATAACCATAACCTAAATAGGTTTTTTAAATAGTAATTTGTTTGCGTTGTGAGAATTTGCAGCCCGTTTGCTGACAAAACGATGAAGATCTTTTCTTAATTTGCTGGTGTTTTTTGTAATTGCATGCATTTTCCTAAATTGCAGTACATTAAGCTCTCTCGGCCACCATATATCTGAGTGTAACAAATTACTATAAAATGTATGGGATGAATGTGGTTGTAATGGTGCGTTCACACCAGATGCGGATAAAGCATTAAGTGTGAGTGATTTACATGTTAAGTCTATGCAAAGATGCGATAGACATCCTACGGTGTGGTTTGAGCGAACGGCTAAAATGAATAGAAGTTAATGTGACTGGAAGTCTTGAGTCAATAACGCTCCAATGGCAGAGCCCGCTCGTACGTGAAGAATAAGGTCAATACACTTAAACAGTGCACTATTTGACAGAGCAGCCATTTCTCATGTTATCTTAAACCATAGTGGACGTCCTGAAGTGCACTCAATCAATCCCACAATGCACCGCAATAACAAGTGTACAACCAGTGTACACTCAACATCTAGAAAATAATGCACTGTCACAGTTGAATGAACAGTTGAATCTTACCACAAGAAGGAATCCACAGCCGAATCCTATTGGTTTAAGTTAAAAAAAAAAAAAAAAATTAAAGTAATGTTTGTATACATGACAGAAATCAAAATACTTTGTTTTATAACCCATAGACAGCTCGCTAAGTGTTAAATAATCATAGGGTCTGACCAAGTAGTTTAAAATCTAAACAGTCTGAGGGATTTATCGATATCGATAGCACAAACAAAACACCATCTCTTCTTGAATTCACTCACTTGATGTCATTCACTCCTTTAAGTGGACTATATTAGTGGAGTAACGTAGGGAATAGTGAATGAGAATATTCTGGATACAGAATATGATATGCATTTAGAAACTAGGTAGGCATATTGGCATAACAGTCCACACCTGGTGAGGGCTTTATCAGCTATATGAGCAATCCAGCACATCTATTTTCCATCTTCATGGTCTTTAGAGAGCAGACAGAGAAAAAAATGTGAGAGTGACTGATATGTAATGTTTGAAGTAAGCGAGAAGGCAAAGGAAAAGCAGGAACAAAGCGTATAAGGGGAAAAAAGGGCAGCAAAAGAAAAGACAGAAAAAAGACTTAAGGAGCGCACAAAGGCAATGATTTCACTCCTTAGCAGCTTCAGTTCCTAAGAGGCATTGCTTTTGATGTAAAGGTTACTCAAACACATGACTCAAAAAATGCCATGAATATCAGGGGGGGGGGGACTGTATAACCTTTTCAGTGACCGGCACAGTTGGAACACGTGAGGAAATGAGTGGAGATTTGAATAGAGCACAACAATGAAATCCACTTTTTAGTGACCTTGGCATTTACTCAATAGGCATTTAAAAAAAAAGCCATAAAGGAAAACACCATGAACCAAATCTCTGACAATCTAAACACTCTTATTTGAAGCAAGATGTTGCACTTATTTTTACAGTGATTCATGGGGCGATTCATGTTTTTATTATTATTTTTTTTTTTTGCAGACCTCTTGAGTGGGTATCTTGGTTCAGCGTAAATTAAAATCGCTTTACCGTTGTTTTTCCTCTTGCTTGGAACAAGAAACCTATTCGTCACATGTATATCAGACACCCTGTTTTTGCATACACAAACACGCAGATGACAGACTGCCAGGTTCTTAGGAAAAATGGCCATCTGTCACATAACAATGCATTATTAGCATTGTTAGAACAGATCAGATCATTTATGAACAAATCTTTAATCCCTATTTGATTTCTGACTGGCTCAGCTTAAACACTTTGTTAAAGACTGTGTACAAAATGTAGCCAAGTGCACAAATCAAACCCCTTTTCTCCACTCTGACATTTCCAAACTCCAAAATGCACTATGAGTCCTGCCATTTGCATTGACAAGCTAAATCGTGTGCTAATAAGGCATTTTTAAATTATTACTACCCTGTTGAGCACAGTTTGAGTCATGCATTGTGTTCAGCCCTGAAGGAACAATAATAAAAAAATGCTGTTATCAAATTATTGGTGACAGGGATTACACATTAGCAATTGCAGAAGATTGTATATTTAAAACAAAATCATGCATGAGCGAAAGGCATTTATTTTACACAGAATGAAGTACAATTGTTGCATGGTATTGCACAGAAATAAAAGCAGTATTGAATGTTTTTCACCTAATATTCTTGTCAGTATTTGTTTGGCCCTAGGCGAATAACATTTTTATTTGGCCTTTTCAGCAGGGAGCGAGTGCAAATTCCATTACATGCTGGAGGTACATGGGTCTGTTAGGCTGTGGATGACAAAAATTACATCCCAATATGCCACTGGACAAAACAGATTGGGTAGAATAGACAATAAAGAGAACTGAAAATCACTTATATCCAAATGACTTCAACCATAGGTACGCTCTTAAACATAAAAATGCTAAATTCTTGGTTCCCTAAAGAAACCTTCAGTGAACAGTGAAATATTTTACTGTGTTACAAGGATTTATTAATCTAAAAAACTTTTGCACAGCGATTTTATTGATTTTAAGGCGTAGATGCCAATAAAGAATATTAATTTTATTTTAACTACTTAAACTTAAAACAAAATCCATCTATTAGGGTTGCACAAGATATTATTTGAGCATCGATATCGCAATGTGTGTATCTGCAATAGTCAGATCGCAGAATTAGATTATTTATTAAAGATTAAAAACTAACATTATTTATTTTTTTTATCACTTATACAATGATGACCATGTTATTTTATGTTTGATTGTTCAATTTCTGCATCTGAATACTGTTAGACTCTCTAGAAAACCGCAAGGATTTTTTCACAGTATTTCCTATAATATATTTTCTTCTGGAGAAAGTCTTATTTGTTTTATTTTGGCTAGAAAAAAGTTTTTAATTTTTTTAAAAGCTTTTTAAGGTCAATATTATTCGCCCCCTTAAGCAATAATTGTTTCGATTGTCTACAGAACAAACCACTGTTATACAATGACTTGCCTAATTACCCTAACTTTAACCTAATTAACCTAGTTAAGCCTTTAAATGTCACTAAGCTGAATACTAGTATCTTGAAAAATATCTAGTCAAATATTGTGCTGTCATCATGGCAAAGATAAAAGAAATCAGTTATTAAAACGATTATGTTTAGAAATGTGTTGAAAAAAAACCTCCTTTCCATTAAACTGAAATTGGGGAAAAAATATACAGGAGGGCTAATAATACTGACTTCAACTGTATATCTCAGAAAAACAAAACATCGCAATGTCAGATTTTTCCAATATCATGCAGCTCTACCATCTATGCATGACAACAACTGCACGCACTCCTCGTCTGGGTGACCTCTGGAAATGGACAAAGGTGACGTATTGTTTTGGATGTAAGGCCACATGATCAATGTTGTGCTGGGCCAGCTTATGTAATGCACAGTTACTCATGGTGGGGCAAGAGGCGCATCTGTCTGTCAAATGTGGTGACTCAGTTAAAACCCAGACTCATTCGTTCCCTCCTGTCATTAATTCTACAATCAACACGCTTCCTAGGGAGGCAGCACCTAATCTATTATCATCTATTATGAGCCACACTCCTGTGATTTCACTAGTTATTTTCCTAGGTTTATGACTCTGTTTTGAACATGCATGCACCTGATGATTTCAATTTAGCCTGTATCTAAACGAGCTTTTTAATAATGCCCTCATTGATTTAGTTCTATTGTATAGTCCATTGTACAAGACAAAGGGTTTACTATTTGTATGGCCATGAAAATGCTCATGTTGAAATTTCTGTTTTGTAATAATGAACAGAGACTTCTTTTTTGGGAATAAAATGGTCTCAAAATACATTTTACGAATATTTAATTAGGTATATCTTGATAATACCAGGTTGGACTCCTTTTGACTTCAGAATTGCAATAAAGTAGCAGTGTTAATTTCATCAGCGAAAAAAAAGGTGAAAAATGTTCATTGCCTATAGCTTAAGACAAACACTTGCACTGAAAACTATAAATGTGCATATTTGTTGATGAAATTAACATTGCAAAGTGGTCCACACTGACATTATAGGATGATGTAGTTGCTTCAGATTGACAGCTTCACATTCATTATGGAAATCTCCCATTCTGTTGCATCCTGAACATCCTCTATTGGATGCAGATTTGAAGACTGTGGGGGCTATTTTAGTATAGTTAGGACACCAGTAGTGTTCAAGACACCAGTTTTAGATGATTTGAACTTTGTTGGAAACAAGCCCTCACAAGGTGGGTCCACTGTGGTCATAAATGTGGGGATGCACACAGTCAATGGCAGTACTTCAAACAATGCTCAATTGATACTAAGGGGACCAAAGCGTGCCACCACTACCCTGATTTGCTGAGGCAAGATGGATCCATGATTTTATGTAGTTTATGTCAGATTTTGACCCTACTGTTGAAAACAGAAAACCAAACCTGGCGAACTTAATCCATTTATCCAATTTTTGTGATTGCGTGCTACCTGTAGCCTCAATTTGCTGTTTTTAGCTGACAAGATTGACACTGGTGTGTTTATCTGCTGCTGCAGCTCATCTGCTTCAAGGTTGGATGTGTTGTGTGTCCAGAAAAACAGTACTCTTCTTCATATCTTAGATTTGACAAGTTGTTGTTATCAGCTCAAACCAGTCTGGTCATTCGCCTCTAGTATCAACATAGCATCTTCATCCACATTATGTCATTGCATCAGATAAGAACATTACGTTTTTCAATATTATTATTTATTTATGGAAGTATGAAGACCCCAATTTGATACTCACATAGATAGCACAGGTGTCAATCTCAAAGTATCAATACTTTATCTTCATATCCATTTTTTTTTTAAATGCTCAGGTGTATTTTTATAATGATTTCAAATCAAGCAAACTCATTTTTGTCAAATGTTTTGCTTGAAAAGTCTACTTGTGTTGTCTTTAAAATCAGTGACAGTAATCTGAAATCTGTTTCATATTTGGCAAACTAAATCAGTGACATTCATACATTTTTGGAGTCACTATTTTTCTTGGATGAAGAGATTGTAATTTTGTCTTTTCTGTAAGCGAGAAGGCTGCATTAATGTCCATTCCCCTACGAGCACATGAAACAGGACACTGGCCCCATGAGTACTCTACTTTTCTGGGTCAGGAAGACAGGAGCCAAGGCGAGAGTAGTCATTTGTATATGCGTGTCTGCATACACACTTTTTCATCTCCATGCAGTGAATTTTGAGCCCTTTGAGGCTCTAGTGTGCATCTGTAGCTCAGACCACACACACACACACCTCAATGACCTTCAACCAATATTTGCTGAGTAAGCGAAAACCTTCACTGCGGTTATCACAACCCACTTCCAAAACATTGTCCACACCAAAAAAAAAGAAGAAAAACATGATTTCTCCTTCAACCCGCGAGAGTGTCACCTCTTGTGACCTTCTGTGTGAAACACCCTCTTAAGCAGCTGATATAAATGTATGAGCAGAGAAATAAAAACAGACCTGAAACAAGGTGGATAAAAAATTTAACACTGCTTCTCTTCTCTCACCCCATCTGAAATTAATGTGCAGATACAGGCTATACTTTTGTTCCGCCTCCCTGCATGTCAATGTCTAACAGTGACCTTCAAATGCACTCTCCTTTCAAGTGCCCTTCTGACAATATGGCAGCAAATCAGACAGCTGATGCTTTCAAAACAGAAATGCACTGATATAAACGTCCACTTTAAGGTACGTTTTTAATGATATTTAGATAAGAAAAACACACAATGTAATAGTTACTTATCATTGAAACCCTGACAACCCAATTTTTTTTAAAAGAAACAACATAGATTTAAAACCGACTCCTTGTGTTGATAAAATGTGCCTGTTATCATCATGCATGATTCGTGAGATATCTTTCTTTTTATCATAACTTGACAACATAAAACCTCTTCTCATATGATTAACCAATAACATCATACCCAAATTCCTTGACATTGAATCTCAATAGGCAGAACCTTGTCTATCAACGCATTATTTTCAAATGAATACCGTTTGTCATATTACAGAAATCAAATTCATTGTTTCATGTTGTCTAAAACATTTCTCACAGTGCTAATTTAATTGTCTTTTGTTGAAATGAATGTTCTGTGATTAAAAGAAGACACACTTAAAAATCAGCAGAAGTCAAGACTAGATATTTTTGTATTTTAGCATTTGTTTCCATACAATAAGTGCTGTTATGCAACTTCTAAAGTAGTGTTAAGTAACTTGATACAAAAAAACTAAGAAAAACATTTACACTTTTATAAGAGTACTACAAATATTCATTACTATAAACAGAATTCAATTCAATTGAAGCATATTTCTATAGTGCTTTTCACAATAATTACTGTTCCAATGCAGCTTTACAAAAGGTGCATGTTATTACATTCAAAATCAGAAAGTTAAGGTGTTAGTTTAGGGTGGACAGTATATATACATAATTAAGTTAGTCATTTCAAGAAGGTGATATCTACAGTACGCATATAATACATTTTCAATAAACTATATTTGTATATTGCTTAAGATTTTGTGTTGTCCATGAAGTCCTTGGAGGATCTCTTAGAAGTCCTCCGGTGCATAGACTGCAGCACAAGAAGTTTGGCCAGAGGAGAAATGGTCATGCCCAACAGAGCCTGGTTTCTCTCTAGGTTTTTTTTTTCCTTCATTTCGTCAATTGGTGTAGTTTGTTCCTCGCCACTGTTGCCACTGGCTTGCTTGGTTGGGACTTGTGGAGCTGCGCATCGATGGATTTGCTCTTCAGTGTTTGGACTTTCAGCAGTAAAGTTCAGTTCATGCACTGAACTGAACTAAACTGAACTTTAACTCTAAAAACTGGACTGACACATTTTCAATTTACTAGTACTTCTATGTTCAGCTGCTTTGACACAATCTACATTGTAAAAGCGCTATAGAAATAAATATGAATTGAATTGTTATGATCACAAACTGATAATAAGGGCTGAGATGCTGTTGGTAAAGCTTGTGCTGCATTAATACCTTACCATTTCTGTAACATTGGCTGGAATGCTAAGGGGCTAAAGACACAAAGGATCAGAGTCACCTTAGTTAAAATTCAGAATCCAAATTGAAGTTGATCAGTTTTTTTTGGTTTAGAATAAACAGTGAGATGAAGAGAACCATTTCTCTATATGAGCTCAGGAATAGCGGCTTATGTAACCCACACAATTCTAAATATACTGACGCAGGACTGGCCGTGGAGGAGTGTGGCGTGAACTACATGATAAGATCCAGAACAAAAAATACATGAATAGAGGTCAGGGGGCTTTTGCATTGCTTGGTTTTATAATGAGATGCTAATAGGCCAAGAATGTGTTGCAGAGAGACAGCAGAGAGGGATATTTGATGGAGATTTATGGGATTGAGAGCTGAGATTGAAACAGCTGTTCACATTTAATTGACGTGAACAAGCTAAAAATGATTTTGTTTCTTGGAAAAGAACAAACTAATTAGATTTTAACATTTTCATAAGAAAATGCGTGCTAGTCTATGCAAAACTTGACATCAGAATGCTTGCGTGCTTGTCATGGCATTATTAATGGATTCAGAGCGATTTTTTTTAGCATGTTGCTGTGTGATTGCTTGCGTGGCTCTTGAGTTTGCTTACTGACTCAGTTCTAAACAATTTTCTGGTTTCCAGAAATGGCTACGTTACTTGCTTCAATACAAAGATCCATTGGCAGCCAGGTGAAAATTGGAAGCATGACCACATATGTATGTGAATTCTGAAGACAATTTCAGACAGCACCTAGAGGCTTTTGCATTTATATATACACAAAAACAAAATACCAGTTTTTATTTGGTTGAGCAAAGTCAAAGCTTAAATGGACACAAACTGGTTTAAATGGGTTTAATCATTTGTTTTTTATTAGATACAAAAAAAAAAGATAAATAGTAAATGTATAATGCAAATGCATAATTGCTCTTTACCCGAATATCAGCACATCAGCCTGATCGGAAATGTGATAATTGGTTTTATATAACAGTTCAACAAAAAAATCCTAAATGAATCTGTGCCTGAAATATTCAATTTAATTAATCCAATGATTAATAATCTATTAATAAAGACAGTCAGCTGCTTCATTTCTACATTAATTAATTCATTCATTTTCCTTTGGCTTAGTCCCTTATTTATCAGGGGTCGCCACAGTGGAATGAACCGCCAACTATTCCGGCATATGTTTTATGCAGCGGATGCCCTTCCAGCCGCAACCTAGTACTGGGAAACACCCACACTCTCACATTCACACACACAATCGTACACTACGGCCAATTTAGTTTACCCAATTTACTTATACCGCATGTCTTTGGACTGTGGGGGAAACCGGAGCACCCGGAGGAAACCCACGCCAACACAGGGAGAACATGCAAACTCCATACAGAAATGCCAACTGGCCCAGCCCTGGCTCGAACCAGCGACCTTCTTGCTGTGAGGCGACAGTGCTAACCACTGAGCCACCGTGCCGCCCTTCATTTTCCAATTTCACATTTTAAACAAATCCTTCAATTTAATAAATCATCTACTGGTGGTTCTGTCATATCTATGTATCCATGACCAACCCAAAACAGCCAAGACATCAGTACAAAAACACAGTGTATTGTTTAATTACCATTATGGAAGAACATTGCCCAAAATGTTTATATTATTTTTTCAGTATCACACACACCTCAGCTGGCTAGGCTACACAACAGGTTTTGAAAAAGAGCCAATATAAGCTGAAGTTTCCATTACAAAATATCTCAATTTAAAGAGATCACACACTGCTCAATGCCATTACTTTGTCAGCAGCCAATAACCTGGAGACATCATGTGAAAGATGAGGGCGACTGACCATCACACAATCAACTCCTGGAGCTAAAAAAGAAAACAATACAGCTGGCAGGCTTATTTTAGCATGCGGCCAGCAAAGGAAACCATTAAAGATGCAGGAACAAACAGAACCTAGATGACACTCTGCTAAACTGGACCTGGTCAGATATGGGCTGCTCATCTCCGCAAATACTCCCTTATTCCCCGAACACTCATGCTTTCAAAGACACCTGATGGCCCATGAGAGATGCAGAAAGCAATCAATTATTGACCGTTTCAACAGTCCTGTCATCTACAACTGGAGCTGTGCAATGATTTGCTCTATAACCTGTGCAGAAAAATTTTACTTTCAGTCATAGAAACAGAATCAGTAAAATTAAAGCTCTTTACACACTGAAGTCTAAAATTTTCAGGGTTTTTTGTATTGGTGTCCAAAAAATGGAGTCACACTGAGTCTGATCCATTTTAATTAATTAGTTGTGGGAAAAAAAGTAAAACAATTCTGAGTCAAATCAAGCAGTGATGCTTTTTTCTCCTCTCTTTTCTTCTTCTTCTTCAAAAAAAAGAGGACATATTGTGTTCATCCAATTCATTGCACGGAGAGAAAGGAGAATTCACCTCCTTATCGGATCAAAAAGCTGCAAGGGATTATCCCAAAATTCAACATTTATTTCAGGAAATCAGTGGCATTTTAATACTTTGCTTTTGATACTGGAGGGACATAACACGAATTTCCATAAATGAATCTTGAACAGAGACTGTCAATATGTCAAAGATATGACACGCACACACACACACACGCACACAAACACACACACGCACGCACACACGCACGCACACACGCACGCACACACGCACACACACACACACACACACACACAAACATTCGCCAAACAGTAACAGAGCAACAGGCATTGAAACCAACATTCAGTAGTCTATAGCAGTGGATCTCAATCATCCGCCACATTCGATCGATATATTTCACACTTTGTTTGTCATAAAGTGCTCTGAGTGACAGCATTCTGGATGTTAACTTTCTTTATACGGTGGCTCTCAACAGTCAAAACACTTTTTATGGACGCATAAAAACTGAAAAAAACCCTAACCTGATGTGAATGTTTATTTTTTAACATGCAAAAATCTTCAGATGAAAATTTCGGATTTAGTGTGCAATGACCTTAAGTTGGACCATGACAGTTACGTCTGAATGATCATATGCAATCATTTTAAAACAGCATATACTGCATCTTTCAGCCCCTGAGAGGGCTCCATGTGGCAGCTAAACTTCTGAAATGTGACTGGACAGTGTGTGTGATGCCTGTGTGTCTGTAGACAGGGGAGAAAGGGCCAGTGTGGCCCATCTGCTGTGTGTGAGTGTGCCGTGTGTGACAGAGAAACATGCTGAGGGAGTGATGGAAAAGAGAGAGAGAGATGGAAAAAATACTAGCACTGGTTTCATCCTGTTGAAGTTTTAGGTCAGAAATGGCTTTTCAACTGCACCTACATGGAAGCAAATGGATCTAACCATGTAAACTCGATCCCATTCGTTGCTGTATTTTGAAAAGTGTTGTAGCAAAATTAATAACACAAGTATGGCAAGTAAATTTTTAGCAGTGCTAATGTAATTGTGCCTGGTTTTTGTCTTGGGGAATTTGATAAATGTGATAAACTACTCATAAAATAAAGTAATTATAATACCTTTATTCCACAATCAAGCTATATTTTGTAAAACTCCTTTCATGCTACAAGTAGCTGTCTATAGGCCACTGATCATATTGCCACAATTTGTACTTTATTTCTCCCACAACATTGCATTTCTACCTGAATTTCCATGCCTTGTTCCAGTAAACGTTTGGCTTGGTTTTCCACCTCCAGACGAGCTCGACTTATAAATAGCAGGTCATTTTCTATGACATCAATACCTGACAGATCCACACCCTGGGACAGGTAATCTGAAAGAAATAGAACAAAATTCACAATTACTGTTTGTTTTTCTGAGATTTTTGTTTATTAGTAATCATCAAAACAATTAAATAAATACATATTTCAGTCTATGAGCATTTTTCTGAAATATGGGCAGACGTATGTTTACGTGATAGATAACAGCAATGTGTTATATGGAGGACGAGTGTTTACACACCCCTAGGATCCTGTTCGAGCCGTTAACATGCAAACAGTCTTCTTCGCATTTGTGTGCACTAAGCAGGGGGTCTGAAAAACAACCTGACCCATCATTGCTGTAAACTGTGGAAACTATGCTCAATATAGTTATGCAAAAAAACAAACAAGAAAGGCTTCAGAAAGCAATGCTAGAGTAGGCATCTTCCTACTTAGGGCTGATTAAACTCACGGAAAAAGAGCAACACTTTATTTAGATGGCAACATGCCCTGGAATAAACACTTCAAGCAGGGCAGCAGCTTCTAGGAGGGTGTTTGATACAGGTGGAGGAGGCTTAATGTCCCAGTTAGACATGAAAATACTCCACACGGGAGACCAGCAGCAGGTGTGTCGATTCACATAGTCATGGATGTCCTCTCAGCTGTGCCGCATGAATGCTGTAAGCAGTCTCATATGAGATTGTCGGGTTTGAGCAGATTAGTGTCAAAATGGTAAAATAGCATTATTATACATTTGGAATGCTACTATTGAAGTTCATTAACAGTAGAGAGGAAGTCATTTAGACCGTTTTACAATTTTGTTATTTATTAACTAATAACTATAATACTTATACATTACTATAATACTGACTTGTCCTAAATGTGTGTATCATTTATTTCTAACATCGTTATTTTATTAAAATTACAAGAGTTCATAGTAGTTCTGCCTTGAATTACCATAGCAGTCAAATTGACCTCATGCATTTCAGTGTACGATACTTTTCCCTTGCATTTGAATATGCATGTCTCTGTTGCCTAGCAACTTCCGGCTAGCTAAAAAAACATAATAATTATGAGTAATGACATCATAATATATAATGACATACATTCAACCTTAATTCTAATAGCTCAATAGAAGCTTTGAATATAAATATGTCTTGTATGAGAAAGGTCAGAATGAACGCTGTGACCATTCCAGCAGTTATTGTATAGTAATATACCTGTACATACATTTGTCAATTTATATATTTTTATTCTCTATTTACTTCTTTTTTTGTATTTATTCTTTATTATCTGTTTTTTGTCCTATTACTGTCATTCTGTTGCACTGTGAAAACAAATTCCTCATATGTGTAAACATACCTGCAATAAATCTCTTTCTGAGTTAATTTTGGTAGTTCCAGTGTTAAAGCAGTAGGTTATTTTCAACACTGAATGGACGGACAAACACACACACACACACACACACACACACACACACACACACACACACACACACACACACACACACATGCTTGGTTCCACACAAATGCTTGGTCCCAACACAAATGGATTAAGTTAACATAATTGTTGTAACAAATATAAGTGGATTGAACATAAAACAATTAAGCTGTCCCAAAAAAAAAAAAAACTCAAGTACTGTTGTTTCAGCTCATTTTAAATAGGTAGTCTAAAATAATTTTTGAGTGTATTGTGCTGCACAGAAAAAAAAATAATAAAAAAATAAAAATAAATATATATATATATATATATAAATCAATTTAGGGTTGGAATGAAATGAGTGTAATTAAATTACGCCACTTTTTAATTTGGGGAGAACTATCATTTTAAGACAAACTATAGCCATTCAGACAAGTACATCTGTGCACAAGTACATGCACACATCTGAACTTTTTTTTTTTTTTTTTTTAAATGTGAGAAGGACATGTGCAAGAAAAAATGCACACTGTGAACTTTAAAGAGTAGAAGAGTGTTGCAAGCAAACGAGAGGGAAAGAAACAGCATCTCTAAACACAGGGTGCCATGCCGAACAGGCGTCTGAACAGACAGCCCATGAGTCAGAGATGCTGACTGATACAGATACAGTGGCACCAAGCAGAACAATGTCACTACATAGATCCACTCATTAGCGCCTTCCTAGGGCACACACCACCAGCTGACGACTCCGTGACTCGATTTGCCGGCTGCTAACAAAGATACCATAAAGAAACCCAGAGCTATCTCATTAGAAGAGGTCAGATATCTTGCTGAGGAAATGACTCCATACTGTAGCACACAGATGCTTGGAAGCGACCTTGGGTTTGTGGTTCAAAATCGGGAGAGATTGAGAGCTATGTGAAACAGGTGGCTCCTACACGGGAAATCAGGGTGAGTTTTTGGCTCCTGTTCGTACAGGTAGGCCCAAAGCCAGAACAAAATCAACAATCACTGCCAGAAGTCTCTTGTGTTTCAGCACTATTTCATTTCACCTCATTTTCACCCTGCCAGAGCGCAATAATGATTACATTGTCCTAGAAGAAAAGCACTTCACTGTAAAGGGGTATAGTGTTTTTCAGCCAGTGATAAACATCCGGTGAAAAGTTTATGTAACTATTTTCAATTTAATAAGGTTCGTTTTATAGCATCGATGTTGTAGTGTAATTAAAATATAATTAGTCAAATGGACTTAAGCATTCATTTAGTTGTTTAAGTGTAAAACGAGATGAAAAAACGTTTAAATGCAAGCGGCATCAGTAGTAGCAGGCGAGTACAGAAACTTCATTTAAAATTTAATGGAGTGCTTCTTGTCCGGTCTGAGACCCACTTTATATCATATATCAATCAGGCAGTAAAGATCATTGACTTTTAAAGAAATCACATCTTAAACGTGGCAATTTTGTAATGGCGCAACAATTCACCGGAAGCGCTTGGACTGGCTGACTGAAAATTAAAAGTCTGTGTGCATAAACCCCATTAGTGTTCTATCATTTACACTTTGATGACAAGAGCAGAAACAGTTTCATGCTGGTTATAAGAGGACAAATGAATGTTGGGATTTAAATGCAACGTCATGGCTCTTTAATTCATTAACTCGCTAACTTCAGCTATGTTTGGAATGACTGCTATTAGGGCTGCAGAATTAAATTAAATTAGAAATCGCAATGGGGCCTTTGTGATTATTAAACTGCAAAAGGCTGTGATATAATTAAATATAGAATGCACACTGCATTTTTTAAAATAAGGGATGCCACTTTGCTTTGCCTGTAATGAGGTCAAAATGCAAAAGAAACAAAACATTTATTTATTATAAAACAGCTAAATTAAATCAATGTTTATTTATAAGACAATGTTTTTAGAAACAACAGGTGTTCACCAAAGTACTTTACAGGTATGAGTTCAATCAAATCAAAATAATAAAACATTATCAAATATAATACAAGCAGATACTCTATACAAAAACCAACACTCTCCCTACAGTTCCAGAAGTATAGGACAATAGACATTGATTGAAGTTGAATGGGTTACTGTTGTTTTTGAATAGTCAAATACAGGGTTGGGGTTTCAAACCTGTTCCTGGAGACACCAGACTCACACGTTTTGTTTTGTTGTGTGTTATGTTGTGTGCTATTTAACAAGCCTGTTTAATGTCATCATGACCTAAAAGCATTACGAACAGAAAGTTATGCACAAATTAATGTAAAACCTTTACAGTTTTGAATGTTGTCTTGCACTTATTTGTATGACAAATATGTATATTTCATTTAGCCTATAATGACAGTAATCACATTGTGCACTAGTGATAATGTTTAACTGCATCACGAGTGAAGTACAAAGTCTCCTGCAGCCTGCATAGAAAATAATTAGTTTGCCGAATAAGATATATAGCTTACATTACTGTAAATAAAAATAATAATTGAATAAAATGCAGTCTATTTGATGATTTAGTCGACTTAACCTGGTTAAATTTGAATATAGCTCAGAATTTGAAGGCCGGATTTATATAGCGGAGATGCATTTAAGTGGCTAAATATAAATGTAAATGTTTTCACAAATTAGAAAGCTATTCAATAAGAGAAAACACATTAAGTGCATATGATGTAAACAGGCCCTATATGTCCATGTCGGTCCATCTGAAGAAAGAAAGGCATTAATATCTGATCGTAAGTAACTGCGTGTAGTATCTCTTTAAAAATGCAAGGTGTGCAGCAATAAATTAACTAGTATTACATTTTGAATGTGGCCACAGCTTCTTTCTGCAAAATCAAATCATGCAGGGGTCAAAGAGGTCAGAGGGCACACCAGGGGGAGGGGCATAGGAGCTTGTTCAATCAGGGTTTTTGACTCCGTTGCTTCCATAGGATGCAGAAAAAGACGCTCGTATGACTGTCTGTTTGCTCTTCACAGGTCCTCCTTTTTTGTAGAAGCACTAGAGGACCATTGGCTCAGCATCAATCACAGTTATTACCTGAATTTATCTGGAATGGAGCAAAACAGCCACTCCACTGAGAGAAGGTGCGGTGTGCAATATGGTGTAAAACGATTCTAACTGTGACCTTGGAAATGCAATTTTTTCCCCATTACGGAGGGAAAAAAGAAGAGACCGATAAGAAACATTAGTGCAAATTCAATATGGGGTCCATCTGAGGAGGTGATTCCTGCAAAGCGGGGCACTCAATTTGTTTGAGATTAAAACGAAAGTGGAAAAAAAAGGTAATTGCTGTTGGCGTAGATAGAGTCATCTCTGAAATTACAAGAAAGAGGAAGTGTCAATTGAACGTGCAATACTCGGTTCAGAATCATTTATATTCAAGAACTCAATACAAAGCAGAGCATTGAGTCAAAAGACACGCTCAAAACCACAACCAAATAGTACTTTGTTTTCAGTGCAAAAATATAAATACAAAATGTCTGCACTGCCAAAATGTCAGAATAATCCAACTAAAAGAATTTATGGTTTATGTTTCAAAGAAAATGACAGCACTGAGGACCTCATCGAAAATAATACCCCATATAAGCCATTTTCAAAGCTGAAGACTTCAATAAAATGCCCCTAAAAATGTAACCTGTACAATCACACGTGACAAACAATGGTCATGAGAATAGACTACAGATATTTCTAGAATAATAGATGGCGCATGAAACAGTACTTGAAAACAAGTGCCAGTACTTATCCTAAAAACAAGCTTAGATCATGTTCTCTGTCAAATTACTTTCTATTCTACCCAATGTCTGCCTTTACTTAGATGCTTAATTGCAATGATACACGATGGCCAAAGGAAGAACACACACAATTCAGCTGGTCAGAAGTGACAAGACAGTAAAGATCACTCTAGCGGCTTCTTGATAGAATCATTACTTACACACCGAAACCACATTCAAAGGTCAGACATTGTCCTCCCACATCAATTTGACCAACTGGAAGAATAAGCTGGCTCTTTCAGACAAGCGTTCATGCTACCATCTGTGTGCCTCAATAACACAGTGAGTTCACTTGTCACCAAGCAAGAGTGGTAAACCACTGCAGCTAGCATTCAATGTGGTACACACATTGATGATGCATTGTAAATGTAATTCAGATCTTGAAGAAATAAAATGGTTAACTATATACTTCATTAGACCACATGCTGTTAAAAACTATTGATCCAGTAATATTATACTAATTATAATTATAATATTATACCACTATATTAGCATGTCATTTAATCTTTAATTAAATTAATGCCAGGGTAATATATAAATGAGACATGTATAAATTTATAAATTTACTTGCCACCTCATGGACCCTTTTCACATTTCTGGGTTTCTCAGCAGTGAAGTCGTCATAGTTGGGTAAACTTAGAGAGCAGTGAATAGGAGAGCATCACACATATTTATTTGTATTTCTATTTGTTCTGATAATAAAATAAAAAGTCCATGATAGTGATTTCACGACTTTCCAAAAAAGGAGAAAAAGAAATTGTGTGAGACTGATAAAAGGAGCCAGAAGAGAAAACAACGTCAAATTGAATGTCCCGCCCATAGATGCATTAGAAACACTTCGCGTAAGTGGTAATTTATTTGTTTTGTAATTTGATGCAAAGATGATATAATACAATTTATAGCTTTATAAATGTACAGACATTTTTTTAAACTATTTCTTTCAAGAAATTAAGATCTTGATGACCATTAAACACCATCCCCATCTAGTAAAGATGGTCCATTGGCATTGTCTTAAGATTAGACCACGATAAACTGAAGAATTACACTTACTGAAAAAGCAGTTGGGAAGGTACTAAAATTGCAATGCAAAAATTAGAATAAAGCCTTTTAGTAAGCAATGTGCATTATGTTTTTAATTTTCAGGAATTTTATCACTTGTTTTTCTGTGACCAAAGAAAAGTTGTCCTTCATAAGTTACACAAAATTAAGATTAACAATACTTGTTTCATTAGCATGAGATTCCAGTAGTAATAGGTAAAAAAGTGATTCTGTCCAGACCAGATTGGCTCAAGGAGGTGATGGAGCATTATGAAGGTCACCCCTCGCAAAGAGATAGCGTTTTCCCATGCCTTCCCCTCCCCTGGTCCAACAAAACACGTAAAAAACACAGCCCTCTGGACTGTGGCAGGAAGTGGATGAACTCGGAATGCTTTGTTGTGATTGGACAGAATCCCTATGGGATGGCTAAGCAAAGCTGAACCAACATACGCAGCAAGCAGAAGTTCACAGTCAGGGTGTCCCCACTAATCTGTCGCTGTGAAAACACAATGTGGGGGTTCCAGACTCGCATTAACACTGTAACCTTGCGTCACAGAATGACGTGTTGGCCCCGCAGAGGCTAAGGGGACTTGACACTGTTTATACAACTAAAGCCTCTGAAATCTGCTAAATACAGGACAATCCTATTTCCCACAGTCTCTTCCACTGCGTTTGAAGCTGTCTCTATAAAATAATCATCATCTAGCTCTCACTAGAATCATTCATAATTACTGGGAAAAAAACACAACCTTGCACCTCAGAATCAGAGAATGCACTATATTTAGTATTACCATATGTATTACATTTATTGGTTGTATGAGCATCCAAAAGATCCTTGCATCCTCTT
>CAIGQV010000366.1:31869-57390 GCA_903798115.1 Danio jaintianensis | reverse complement strand
TACATTTATTGGTTGTATGAGCATCCAAAAGATCCTTGCATCCTCTTTTCTGAAATCTGCTAAATAAAGGACAGTCCTATTTCCCACAGTCTCTTCCACGGCATTTGAAGCCATCAGTAGAAAACAATCATCATCTAGCTCTCACTAGAATCATTCATAATTACTGGAAAAAATACAACCTTGCACCTCAGAATAAGAGAAAGCACTATATTTAGTATGACATTCATTGGTTGTACGAGCATCCTTACATCTCCCTGCATCATATTCCAGGCCTTTGAATGTCAAACACAAATAAGGTTTGACATGATAAAATGCTCCAAAGTCAGTTCAGTCACATGCCCAAATGTCTTCTTTCTGAAGTGGACTAGTTCGACTTAGACCCAGTTTAACAGATGTGCAGTTATTACACTGGGCCGTGATGGAACAGCTGTTGGTCTTTAGGGACTGTGGACTGCCAGAGGCGAGTTTGACCACTAGGTCTGTCATCTGCATTTGGTATGTCTCAAGTCCACATGCCAGATAGCCCTTGGAGACACTGGGAACGTGACCAAGAACAGCTCCTGAGTCTCTGAGGGAGTAGTTAGCTAACAAAATATAACACTAAAGGCCAACCAGAACTTCCTGTTTGGCTTCGGTTTTTGGTAGTTGTTTTCTTTAAGCTTCTGGTCAAATGTGTTTGTTAAAGGGGACCTATTATGCTAAAATCACTTTTATAAAGGGTTTTAACACAGTTGTGTGGCAACAATGTGTGAATATAGTGAGCCTCTAATGGTAAAAATTTAGCATAAACAGCCCTGAGTGAGAAGCAGCCGTCCGCCGTTAGAGTTTTCAAACTGTACCTGCGGAAGATAATGTCAGTGACTAAGATGCATTACAAAAGTGGAGTTTTAGGACGCACATTGTAGTCTCCATTGACTCCTTTCTTCTGAAAGCCTCTTCTTTTGACGTTTTCCATTTTTCACAGAGGTAACATTAGTCCTGTTTTGAATCTGGCACTATGCTGATGCACAGGCATTTGTAGCTCCGCCCTCTTTTGAAAAGAGCACAATCTCATTTGAATTTAAAGTGACAGTCACCAAAACGGCACAATTTGGATCAAAGCCTAAAAGGGTCAGTTTCAAAAAGTTCTAAAAAATTATTTGTGTGGTATTTTAATCTGAAACTTTACATACACACTCTAAGGACATCAGAGACTTTTTGATATCTTGTAAAAAGGGGCATAATAGGTCCCGTTTAAAGTTAACAGTGTGTACCAATAAATAGCGAATGGTTTCTTTAAAATCTTACAGCAGATACTGGAGAACTGCCTAGGGATAGCAAATCACATTCGCCTGAGCTCTCTGGCCTGTCCTACCTGACACATGGCTACGGATGAGATGCAACACTGCCAGGGAGGACACAGAGGAATAGGGTTTAAAACAGAGCCAGAAAAAAGAGGTATGACCAACAGCTCACACCGACCCTAAGATAGCTCTAAAATCTGATTGGATGACCTACATTCACTGCTGTTGTCAAATACGTGGCATACCTGTATCTGCACAATAAGTTCTATATTACATTAAAAGTTTACCAAAATAAAAAGATAATCTTTTGGCAACATTTACTTATTCTCAAATCAGAATGACTGAGAAGAACAAAAAAGGAATATATATATATTTTCAATGTGTCAATGAAGGTCAGTGGGTTCAAGTTTTAAGAAAGTCATACTAAGAAAGTCATACTTTTTTTTTTATCTCAAGGAGAACAACACTCATTCTCCAAACATGGACTGAGAAGTGAAAGTGAAAGTGTGTACTAAGTGTGTTTTAAATCTAACTAAAAGCAATTCTAATATAATTTCCAAATATCATTTTTATATAAACATTTTTGCTTTAAAGGCATTTGAAAGGTTGTAAACAAACAAAAATGTTATGTTCTTTTTGGTGAGTACTGTTTGTTCTTTACATTTTATTTTTGTATACTGGTGTTTCAATGTTACATTCCGAGCTTGTTCGTGCTAAACATAACTTTGTTAATGAAATAAATCATTTTTAAGATGGCAGTAGTCATACATAGATTACGATCATAAACAAGCACAGAATCTCCAATTCTGGATTAAAATGTAAAGTTGAAAATATATATTTGCACAGTCGAAAATATAGGATAAAATGTAGGTCAAGAATCGCATTGGAATAGTTTCATGACTCCCAGAATTGGAATTGTGAAGTCTCTAAAGAATCCCACCCTTACTGTACATTCTGTATTTTTATAAAAATTTGTGTATAGAAATGTAATAACAATATAAAACTGACAAAACTCTGACTCAAATGCTCACATGCAAGGCACATGCAAACGGTAAAACTGCTATGTGGCATCCCAGAGGGTCAAGCCAGAGACTCAGTGGGCATTGCTTGAGTCTAAGAGGTTGCTCCAGGGAGCAGAGGCGTCCATTTTCCACGACTTTTCATCTCTCACGCCTCTCCCAGTGAGCTGGCACCTGGCATCTTACCTTCCGCTCCTGAAACCTGCGGTTGCTAAGCACAGGTTAATTCACCCAGGGCTTCTGGAGTTCTGCTTCCACTCAGTGAGCATCAGTCACAGTGATAATATCAAGCTAGAATCACACAAACACACTCAATGCGGCAGTTTATACAAAGAGAGAAAGATAACGGCATAAAGAGAGTGCTTATTGCTGATGGATACTAGAAATGCTGAATAAGACAGACTTTTTGGAATTGAAGTAAATAGAGAATTGTGCCACTAGCTCTTTGTCTAAAGAATATTGAAAATGTGTGCACACATTCTCGCTCACATCTTCCTACAACTGTATTTGGACAGAGTCTTAATAAATAGTTTAAATATTAATGCCCACCTTGAAATATTTACAGGTATGTTCAGCTTGGTCATTTGAAGCCTTTTGTTATATTTTTTGTAATCTACAACAATAGATATGAATTTGTTAAGAAATCGATGTTCCATAATTAGCCCATTCCTTCTCTCTATACCAGTGTGTGCACCAACACGCCCACACACGTATGGTAAAAGAAAAAGAAAAGAAAAGAAAAATAAACGCGACCTAAAATGATGCTTCTTGTCATGTTTGCATTATGAAGACAGTGATAGAGCCGTTGCGAATGAACATATTCTTGCTCAGGGCTTTTATAAACAGTTTTGTATTTACTCCAGCTTTAACTTTAGGTCATACCAAAACTGGATTTAGAATAGAAATTAAAAGCTGAGAAGAGGGGGCAATACAGAACAATTTTGTGTACTCATTGTCTCACTTGTTGGTGAAAACCCTATTTGAGCAACAGGGCAAGAAAGGGTTACAACTTTTACAGGAGACCAATCGGGAACCAGAGTGTTATAAACCACAGCAGGGAAAAAAAAAACGGAGGAAGGGGGAGGGAAAGCGAGAGTGATGAGAGGAGGTGGGAGGGAAGAGAGAGGGAGAGAGAGAGAGCAGAGGAGGAGAGATATGAGTAGGTAGGGCATTTTGAAAGCGCTGAACGTAGGGATGGTGAGAGAAAGACTGAGAGGGAAGGAACAAGGGAGGAGGAGAGGAGCAGATCTCTAAGAGAAATGCATGACACTACATCCTACAACATCTGACTTCCCTGCCCCCCTGTGACAGGCGAGGAAGCACTCAGAGAAAGGCACAGACAGACTCATCCCTTCAGATAAGCATGTCCTGGATCACTCGTCCTGGCATGGCTGTACTCAAACTGGGAAATATATGGGCTACCAGGTCACTCGCTCTTATGGCAGCAACAAGAGGTAAAAGCTTCAGTTTTCTGTCCTGGAGCATCCGATATGGGGGAATGCATGGCTTTTTATACAAACCATTCGTTTAGACATCTATATGAAGTTAACAACTTTTACTTTTTAAAATACTTGGAAATGCAAAGGCTGCTACTTAGCATAAGCAAATTTACATTATGCTGTAAATTCACATTAAGCTTTAAAATCAGAGCAGTTTTTTATGTATACTGTGGACAGCAAGATTAAATGATGATCTATTTTTAAAGAAAAATTGTGAACTGTCTTGATTTGAGGGGGAAAACAAAAGATGCAAGCTGTATTTTATGTGATTCTTCCAGTGGTTCCAACACAGTAACGGACACATTTAACTCTGTTAATGTATGTGGAAAGAGCAAAACGGAGTAATCTAAACCCATCCAAACCATTATCCTCTTAAGGGGAAGATGATGTGAGCGCTCTTGTCACTATTACTGCTTCTGGATAGTGCTGAAAGCTGCCTTCTAGCACTAAAACAGACAGACATAAAGAGTGAGATATATGCTTGGAGTATTCTGCTCTACATATATGGAGTAAAGCCCATGCAAGTATGGTGTGGGTGTACTGCAAACTGCTCTCCAAACAACCACTCACACACAGTCACTCTGGGAGTCCATTATTCCAAAGGAACATTAGTTTAATGAGTTGCTATTGAGCTTTAAGCTTTTGAACTAATTCCTGAACTAATTACATCAAAGACACTTTCACAGACCAAAAGTTGACTATGACTTGGATGCAAATTTAAAAAGACAACCGGAAAGGTGCACACATCTCTGAACAACAATAAGAAATTGCCATTACATCTGTGGACTAATGACATGCATTTATTTTTTTTAAAATCCAAGATATATTTAGGCTTCTACAAATGCTAAGAGGCTGCCACATTCCTGTAGAGAATTTCAAGGTCATTTATGACTCATAGCAACAAATTCTAACAAAAATGTTCTTGCATTTACCAGCTGCATGAGTGTGAAACTACTGAGAATGGACCTCCGTTTCTGGTGTCCCACATGAACACTGTGAAAAAGAAAGGATAAATATATGCCACACAGTGCACCGGCCTGACTACCTCCTTCCCTCTGGAAACCTGTGACCTTGTTGTGATTACCGTGTACTGCTGTCTACCTGCCCGGTCTCCTGGAGCTGTATTGTGGCACAGCAGGTGGGAATGTGACTTACTCAGGTGGAATACAAAGAGCCATGGACTCTGCAAAAGGAGAGTGGAACATTTGTTGAGGAGAGAATGTCCCTTCTGACCTGTTGCACATTTCTGCCTGTGGTTCACAAAGTCTTGGAATAAACATTGAAGATGGGACATGGTGTTGTCCTTGATCATTTCTGTAAGATCTGTTTGGCCAAGACAAAGGACAAAAGGCTAAAGACAAGCCTGAATACAACACAGCTTTCATGTCAGGACCACGTGGATATTACAATGCACAAACCCTTCCCACGCTCTGAAAAGGAAGAGCAGAGAGTGTTTCCATCTCCCACATCCTCCCACAGAAATCTGAGGATGCAAGGGAATGAGGTATGAGCTGTTTGGACGGTGTTTAATCAACCCTACAGAGAGGTGTTTGAGGAAACCGGGGTGTCCCCACTTCAGTCTGTGCCATGCTGGGGATAAGGACAGATGATGCATTTGTTCAATTTTAGCTCATCTGACATCAGAAAACTAAAGAACAAGACCACAACGGAGCAGGTTCATAACAGAATGGCACCGAAGGATCAAAGGACACTGGTAAGATAAAGAGGCATTGGAGTATGGATGGAGTCTATGCCATCTAGTCCAACACATCAGCGCTTCGGTTTGCTCAACAAGCACCTAACGAGGACAGGGAACACAAGGGAGGGGTGAGTTTCGTTAGTCTGAGCACATTTTTTTTAAGGGAATGTGTTGTAAAGACAAATGTTTCATGCTTGTTAAATTTTCCAATAATTGTGGTTCCTTACATTTAAATTTTTATAACTTTGACTTATGCAAGCATGCATTCAGTAGTGTGCCATAGACAAAATTATTAGAAAAACATCACGCATTTTAAAAGCTTGCTATAGAATTGTAAATATAGCATATCTTTTATTTTTTTAATCTGTAGGAGAATGCATACCCCTCCTGTGCTGGGATTCCAGGCCATCATGAGCAACGTCACTGTCCTCGATAACATTGAACCTCTTGACTTCGAAATGGACCTGGAAACTCCTTACCCTGTCAGCTTTCAGGTGTCTCTTACGGGTTTCCTCATGTTGGAGATTGTGTTGGGTCTCAGTAGCAACCTGACTGTGCTGGCTCTCTACTGTATGAAGTCAAACCTGGTGAGCTCTGTCAGCAACATTGTAACCATGAACCTTCATGTTCTGGATGTGCTGGTGTGTGTGGGATGCATTCCACTTACGATAGTGGTGGTGCTTTTGCCACTGGAAGGCAACAATGCACTTATTTGCTGCTTTCATGAGGCTTGTGTGTCATTTGCTAGTGTGGCTACTGCTGCCAATGTGCTGGCTATCACACTAGACCGATACGACATCTCAGTTCGGCCTGCAAATAGAGTTCTGACAATGGGACGTGCAGTGGCCCTATTAGGGTCCATTTGGGCTTTATCATTCTTCAGCTTTCTGGTACCTTTCATAGAAGAGGGTTTTTTTAGCCAGGTGGGTAATGAAAGGAATCAGACAGAGGGCGAAGAGCCTTCAAACGAATACTACACAGAATTGGGACTGTACTATCACCTGCTGGCCCAGATCCCAATCTTCTTCTTCACTGCTGTGGTCATGCTGGTTACTTACTACAAGATTCTGCAGGCTCTGAATATTCGCATTGGCACACGTTTCCATTCGGCGCCCAAGAAGAAACCAAGAAAGAAAAAGACCATCTCTATGACATCCACTCAACCAGAATCTACTGATGCCTCGCAAAGCAGTGCAGGCAGAAATCCACCATTGGGTATGCGTACCTCTGTATCTGTGATCATAGCCCTCCGTAGGGCGGTCAAGCGACACAGGGAGCGCCGTGAACGGCAAAAGAGGGTTTTTCGCATGTCACTTCTTATCATCTCCACCTTTTTGCTTTGTTGGACACCCATAACTGTGCTCAACACGGTTATCCTGAGTGTAGGGCCGAGCAATTTCACTGTGCGTCTCAGACTGGGCTTCCTGGTCATGGCTTACGGAACCACCATTTTTCATCCGCTGCTCTATGCCTTCACTAGGCAGAAATTTCAGAAGGTTTTAAAGAGTAAAATGAAGAAGCGTGTTGTGTCAGTTGTTGAGGCTGACCCTATGCCCAATAATGTGGTTATTCACAACTCATGGATTGACCCAAAAAGGAACAAAAAGGTGACTTTTGAGGAGACGGAGGTCAGGCAAAAATGCCTCTCATCAGAGGATGTGGAATGAGCTACTGGGCCAATTTTAGGCAAAAATCCTCATCAGGTACAGAGTCGTTAAAAAGGGAAACCGCTAATCCAAAGCAGTAATGAACTTAAATGTATTAATTGTACAGTACCTGAAGAGGAATAATTTATTATTATTTATTGTGATGGTGACTACTGTAGATGTCATAGACGTTGAAGTGTAAATACTGCATGTGCTTTATTGAACTGGTCCTAGATATTGTACATACATATCAAAGTATAAACCTCAAATGTAAAGTAGAAAATGATGCTCCTGGGTTTGTTCATTTGCATTAAATACATCAAATATTGCAGACTCTATTTTCAAGATGATTTCCACACAACTACTTTGCAATAACACTGGGTCACATTTTCAGGAGTAAAGATTTTTTACTTTCTAGAAAAAGGGGTTATACATCTTTCCTCCTGTTTAACCTTAAATTTTACTGGCAACAAAATGGGCTTTATTTAGTGGATATCTATTATTTGCCCTCTACCCTGCAATAAAAAGCGAGATAACTTTACTACTCAGGTCAACAAGTCACAAGATAGACTTTCAAAGCAAGGTCTGCTTCCTTTCAAAATCACTTGCATGACCAGTTGGCATAAAATTATATCTTTTTATAGGGATAAAGAAGGTGGTGTACAGCATATTGTCCAATGAAGCTGCTGGGGTTATGAAGTGGTTTGGGGGTGTCAATGAAAAGGTGTTGACTCCAAATACTTGACCTTATGATACCCATTGAGCTGTTGGTGTTTAATTATGGGTTAGAATGGATTAGAAGGTGATAACTGTATCTTTTGGCAGGCTAGGAAAAATAATCACACATTGCACTGCATCAATGAAAGGTCACACACTTAGGTGCTTTGGGACAATGTCATACCCTTGCATGCAAAAAAATAATTAGGCAGAGAGTTCAGAGTTGGATTGATGTGGTAAAAAAAAAAAAATTGGTAATGGATGCAAATGGTGTTGGACAATAGCTTGCATTAATCAAACATCATTAACAGGTATCATTTTTAATATATGATACTGTGGTGAAATAACTCAAATGGCAAATTTAAACCAATTGTATCATAATATCCAACAAATTATACAGAGACATTTGAAGCTATTGCTCGTTGATGAATTGACCGAAGATTTGGGGTTGCTCATAAACGAAGGCTTTATTGATTTTGCTGTAAACAAGCTGTATAAGCATTTGTAATAGGTATGCGGTAACAAAAATATGATTGCAAGTGAGCAAATGGGGCTCCTGCCAGTAAAAATGGATGCCAAAACTGGGACAAATATGTTTACAAGTTGTGTTCTGAAAGATCCAATTTCACATTAGTTTCCATTGTTAATGTCAATGCTCAAATTCCTAATATTGCCACTATTGCCTGCATCTTGGTTTTAAAATCAACAAAAAAAAAAATCTTATTTTAGACAACACAAACTAAATTCTAAAATAGCATCAAATCCTTTAGCAGCACTTTAGAATAAAATATTCCCCCTTCCGGTCTCCATTTCTGGAGCCTGTAACCAAACCAAAAAGAGGACTGCATCACCTCTGTCTCTTTAAAATCTGGTAAAATTCATTTCTGTCTACTGTCTGATTTCATTCATCCAATCTATTCCTCTTACCTTTCTACACTGATCATGACATCCATGTCAGTCATTTATTCCCAAAGGAGTCCAAAGTCCTGTGATTGACATTCCATCTTCATTTGACAGACAGGTGCAGTTCAGGTGATGTACAAAACAAACACCATCAAATCCCCTGTGTAAAGCACCGCATATCGGGTGTAAATCTGCCCGCTATTCTGAAAGCAAATAGCTTTATAATTAGACAAACTCTGTTAAGGTATTCTGGGAGTTTAAAATAAGAGGTCTGCACTGAAATGATCCTTCTCTGATCATGTCAGTTTGACGAAATATGCTTAGCCATACCCCTCCAACCATTAGTTTGCTGCAAGTGAATGATGAAAGGAAGAGCACAAAAATAACTCCTCAACACTACATTTCACTTGAAAATTTGCCATCATACTGAAATAAACGTCTGTTTTCACGTGGACTTTAATGATATTTAAATATGCAACATACTTTGGATGTGATTTTCTTTTTAATGTGGCTACATGTGGTGCAAGAAAAAGGAGTTAGGCTATGTATGGACTCATTAGTGTTGCCAGATTATACTAAAAACAACACACATAAAAAGCCTATTGTACCACTGAACCCAAATTCTTTATCTTCATTCATTTACTAATTTTCCTTCAGCTTAGTCCCTTATTTATCAGGGGTTGCTACAGTGGAATGAACCACCAATTATTCCAGCATATGTTTTACGCAGCACATGCACTTCCAGCCACAACCCAATACTGGAAAATACCCATACACTCATTCACACACACTCATACACTACAGCCAATTTAGTTTATTCAAAGCGCATGTCTTTGGACTATGGGGTAAACCGGAGCACCCGGAGGAAACCCACACGGGGAGAACATGCAACCTTCCCACAGAAATGCCAATTGGCCCAGCCACGACTCGAGCCAGTGACCTTCTTGCTGTGAGGCGACAGTGCTAACCACTGAGCCACCATGCAGCCTATTCTTTATCTTAGAAATAAATAATAATAAGTGGACATTGCAACAATGCACTTTCTTGTGAAACCACCTTACAAAGATAAAACTTGATGATACTTCAATTGACAAAATAATCAGCAAATGTCAAAGTGTTTAAGCTGTAATATTACTTTGGTCCAAAATAGCAAAATCAATCTACTTCAATATGTAAGGTAACACTGTGGCTCATGCGGGTACATTTCCTCACATACTAATATAAAACAGCATGTGGTTTATCTTTCTTTCCGTCAGTTTTTATCTGCCTTTGATTTCCTCTCCTCAATGACAGAATCATTCCTTCAGTTTGCCCATTGATCCCACTTCAATCATGCCATTACTGCTGACAGCGGTCACATACGTGTCCTCCGCCAATAAAAACACCTTCACCTCCTTTCATTGCCCTAGTCAATCTCCCCTTAAGCCATTTAGAGTTCTCCTTCAACTGTTCATCAATCCATCTGGTAGCCATCCGTACCGTACAAAGCAGACAATAGATCCATAAATCTTGTTAGTAAAATGGTGGGCTGCCATCATTGTGTTAAGACAGCCATAATTCATGCTTTTGAGTACACAATGAGATGAACCAAAGATAACCAATGGCCTGCAATGATAAAATAATATGAGAAAAATAATTAGTGTTTGAATATTGCGCTATAATGATCTGTTTGGCAAAGAAATTGATATACATGAAGTGTAATCCTTTACCCTTAACACATACAATACATACCCACGCCAACATGGGGAGAACATGCAAACTCCAGTGCTAACCACTGGGCCACTGTGCCACGCTGCAAGTATTTTAAAAATAATAAATTTGCATGAGGGCTGATCATTTTGTCTTGAACTGTATGTCTATTTGTGCATGGTAGTGTTTATTCTGTCCATCCCTACACTGAAACACATTGATGTCTCAGCTAACATCTCCGACAGTTGCGCAACATGGTAAACAGGAAAGCGATTTGTCAATTAAACCTTTAAGGCTCCATTATAATTTACTGATTGTCTTGTTTACAATCCAATGACATGATGCTATCAGCAGTTTTACGAACTCTCAAGCTCGACCCACTCACTGTCCAACTGCATCTCATTGGGTTTCTTGTAACAGCATCTAAAAGACACCAGACAGCGACAGACTTCAAAAAAAGCAAGCAGTATAATTGCTTCTGCAGTTTCGGGGCTGCATCCTGCTGTATTTTGAAAAAAAAAAAAAAAAAAAAAGAGACTGTGATCTAACATGTACCATAAAACATTGTCAAAACCTACAGGCAAAAAGCTTTTCTATCGTGTAAGACAGTATGTTTTTAAAAAAGCTGCCTAATTTGTTAGATGGCTTTTTATGCTGGATGCCAGAGAGCTGCACATACAGATAATGATATAGACCATTTTGAGGAATGTAAACAATAACAATGGTCCTAATGTATTTCCTGTTTTACATTTTTAATTTCCATAGCTTCCGAGAATCCAAAAAGAGCCACGTATTGATAAATAATGTTATGACAGCTGTTTTAATGTGAAGATATGATTGAATTGTCTCTTGTTACAGTTATGATGTAGTATGATAACAAGCAGGAAATGTTCAAGGGCCAATGGCATCATCACATTGAAATGGTCTATAAAATCAGACTCTGGCTGTTCATGTTATACTTGAGGGGGAGGAGGGAAGGCATAAAAGCCGAGCATCCCGGTGAAAAAAAAAAGGACAGGTACTGTTAGGGCAGTCTAATTGTCTCATCTTGGATGGTGATGCTAATGCAAAGATGTCTCTGTAATCCATTAGCTGGGTGAGACGAATCCAAATATGACCCACACTCTGACATGATAAATAATTCAATGAATAGAGAAAACATATTACTGAAACATATTGCGTCACATACAATATAAAACTACCATTTCTCCAAAAGCAACCATGTTTTCCACTGCCAACATTGGCTGACATCTTTTAACTGTAAAATAAAACACCACATGTAAAGCACACAAAAGAGCTAAAACACATTTAGTTTATAAAATGGTAGCTAATTTCTTCACAGAGCATGATTTCTGTGAAAATGCATGCAAAATTCCTAAAATTGGCTAGAATAATGTATCCAAGTCATACTTTCACATCAGAAGTGAACTTACTATGACTTAAAATGCAGTCTAGATGGGCTGTTCACTGTTTTAGAAACACTTATGTGTGTAAGAGAGAAAAAAAGAAATGGCAATACATTGTGTTTCTGTCCACAGCATGAAATTATGGTGAATGCAAAAAATTTGCATGCGTTCTGAATGCACAATGGGAAAGTACTGTTTCTCTGCATTGATTTAGCTTCACAAAAATGCAAATATAATTCGGGAAAAAAGTACCTGCTGATCTTCACTGGAATCGTTCCCACAGGGTCTGGGACTCAATAATGAAGACATGTTTACTGTACCATATTAAACTTGCAATAAGAACACACTGAATTTGCATAGTACCATTTATCTGTCCATATGACATCTAGGCAAATGTACAAACAAAAGGTCAATAGCGTAGGAGTCATTAGAAATATATTACAGCCATTAAACATGGGACCTTAAACAGGTTTTACATTTCAGATAAAGTCCACGATTCAATGAATTCCAGGTAACACTATGAGAGCGCTCTAAATTACAGAGGCAATCAGCTGAACAATCTTAAAGTCAACATGAAACAGTGTTTCAACTGTATTCGGAGAAAGAAAATCCTGTTTTACTAGAAATGCCACATGGCAAAAAATGGAAACAGGATTCAAAATGGAAAGCAAGAAGAACGGATTGGTTCATTATTGGATCTATATGACAGAACAGAGGTTGATGAGTAACGAGAAGATGTTGAGAAAGTAAATGGGGTCAATTTTCATTTCATGTCGACTTTAAACCTCGTGAGATTATTATAATGCACTCTGGTCACTACTGGCATTAAAGTGACTTGTAAATGCTATTCAGGTCAGCTGATAATCAAGACGGTTTTGATGAAGTATAACCTAAAATATCTCCAAGGCAGGTCAGACAATTCCAGACAGTCCACACACCTGCAGTTGCACACTCAGCAAAACATTTAGGCCACAAAAATGGGACTGACCTAAAAACAGTACAAGTTTACTGATGCCATTTACGAGATCTGAACTAAAGCAAAGACAACATTGCAGAATACTTACAGAAAAAACAAAACACAATTTCTACTGAAGAGTCTGTACTTCTAAATAAACTAAACTTAAAATTATAGTTATAATTGGCGGCACGGTTGCTCAGTGTTTAGCACTGTCGCCTCACAGCACAAAGGTCGCTGGTTTGAGTCCCGGCTGGGCCAGTTGGCATTTCTGTGTGGAGTTTGCATGTTCTCCCCATGTTGGCGTGGTTTTCCTCTGGGTGCTCCGGTTTTCTCCCACAGTCCAAAGACTATATATGACTATGGTGTCCAAAGACTATATATGCGCTATAGACGAATTGAATAAACTAAATTGTCCGTAGTGTATGAGTGTGTGTGAATGAGTGTGTATGGCTGTTTCCCAGTACTGGGTTGCAGCTAATAGGGCATCCACCTTTCCGCTGTGTTGACCTCTGAAATAGAGACTAAGCCGAAGGAGAATGAATGAATGAAAATTATAATTTTAATTAACTTCTATGGTTTCAAACTTTTTAAAAAGTTCAACAAAATCATGACCAAGGCACTCGAAAAGTGAAAATAATTTCATTATTTATCTTTATGAATCCCTTATCCAAAGAGCACCGACACATCAATCACCCCTGAAGCCCTATTTGTTCGATTATGGATTTATTTTTAAAGAGTTATTTAGAGTTGAAAACATTTCTTTAGATGTTGTTGACGTAAGCTTGTTTCATTTGACGTGTGAAAGTGACTCCCTATTCATGTCTGTGCACTCAGAAAACCAAATATCAAGAGTTTAAACTGACAAGACTTTAAAACACATGAAGATAATAAGTTGAAAAGGCTCTTCTGGAAATATTTGCAGTTCATTGCTAATTTTTTTTTCCGCTAGGGCTGCATAATGAATCATATGCGATAGTTGTGCGCATTTGTCAGTAAAGCTGTGTGTTCAGCTGGAGCAGCATTTATTATACAGAGAAATCATCATGCGATAGTCAAATCCCAGATTATTATTCAGCAATTAGTGTTGTCACGATATTGGAATTCGATACCAATCAGTACCGAAATTTAAAAAATGTCCATTTCCCGCTAACATGTGAGTGCTACTGAGCACGTTCTTAAACAGCGCTGATTTACCATTGTGTTCACATGCTCAACAAAATTGATTGTGCTTGGCCGTGAAGGTCATCAATTCACCGAACCACAGAAACAGGGACACTGGAGCGTTTTAAAGCCATTAAGATCAGTCGATTAATCAACGGATCGCTCGTATGTCAGCTTATGAACAGACAAGTTGATCTTCGCGGCTTTAAACTGCTCCAGTGTCCCTGTATCGGTGGTTACACTCAGTAAACAGCGGTGAGTTCAGTAAGCTGATGACCTTCACGGCCAATCACAGTCATTTCTGTTGAGCACGTAAACACAATGGCAAATCAGCGCTGTTTAAGAACTCGCTCAACAACGCTCAAATGTTAGCGGGAAATGGACGTTTTTAAGATTTCAGTATCGATTGGTATCGAATTCCAGTATCAACACTATGAGCAATATTGACAGCTGTTTGCGTAGCTTCTTATTGCCCATTGGTAAATGTTGCTAATGTTACACCTGAAAGCATGTCCAAATACCACATATGACATTAATAATGTTGTCATTTTTTAACAAAGTATAATATTTGTATAATATTTAAGATATAAAGAACAAAAAGGTAATAAATAATGACAAAAGCACATGACAAAATTTAAAGTGAAGATATAAAATAAAAGCAATTTTTTATTAATATTTTTTTTCTGGTTATCGTTATACAATGACTTGCCTAATTACCCTAACTTGCCTAATTAACCGAGTTAAGCCTTTAAATGTCACTTTAAGCTGAATACTACTGTCTTGAAAAATATCTAGTCAAATATTATGGCAAAGATAAAAGAAATCAGTTATTAGAAATTATTTATTAAAACTAATATATTTAGAAATGTGTGGAAACAATTAGAACAGAAATTGAGCAAATAAAAATATACAGGGGGGCTAATAATTCTGACTTCAACTGTACATAAATATGCACACACAAATAAGAAACAAGGAGATAAAGCAGAACAAAAACCTATGGCAGCAGGAGAGGACAACATGGCCAAGAACAAACAGTACAAGTAGGTCTACTGTCAAGAATAAAAAAAGGTGTACTGTCAAGAATACAGTACTAATGTTGAAAGATATGTTGTAATAAAGACAAGAGAGGTACTCGTGCAGACCACTCCATTATGAGCGAATGTTTTGGTGGGTCACTCACCCAGTTCATTGAGGCTCTGGGCAGCTTTAGTGATTTCTCTGCTGCCCCCTTGCAGCTGCCCCTGCAGTCTTTTGCTCAGGTATAGGATGCGAATAATCCTTCTCAACAGGTCACATGCCACCTGTCAGACAGAATAAACATTAGACTTCATTCCTGTGTTCATCAAATAACGTAAATGACTTGTGCTGGTTACTACAGGTCCATAAGGAAATACTAATGATAAGGTAATGATAATAGAGGCCACATTATGATAAAGTGAAATACTCGATCCAACATGCACTGTGGTGGTAACCATAGCTTACATAGACTGTGCACACAAATAAAACTTGGTATTAGTGACCAAGAACTCTTACTTTAATGGTGTTATTGTAAAATTAGGATATTAAATGGTCAAAGATGAGAAATACATTGGTGTCCAAAATTCAACCAAATTTAATACATTTTCAAAAGTGATAATGTAATAACTTTTGTATAAAAAATGACTTATTTTAATCAAACGGGACAAATAATCTTACATCATCCTGTGTAACAGAAATATGTATGTTAAAATAAAATATGCTTATTCTGACACTGGTTACTACAGGTTCGTAAGAAAATATTAATGATAAGGTAATGATAATAGAGACCACATTATTTATTTATTCATTTTCCTTCGGCTTTGTCCCTTATTTATCAGGGGTCATCACAGCGGGACTATTACAACCGCCAACTACTCCAGCATATGTTTTATGCAGCGGATGCCCTTCCAGCTGCAACCCAGTACTGGGAAACACCCATACACTCTCACATTCATACTCACACCCATACACTATGGCCAATTTTGTTTTCTCAGTTCACCTATAGCGCATGTGTTTGGACTGTGGGGGAAACTGGAGCACCCAGAGGAAACCCACGCCAACACGGGGAGAACATGCAAACTCCACACAGAAACACCAACTGGTCCAGCTGGGACTCAAACCAGCGACCTTCTTGCTGTGAGGCGACAGTGCTAACCACCGAGTCACCGTGCCGCTTAAGACCACATTATGATAAAGTGAAATACTCCATCCAAAACAATTTTGCCTTCAACTGTATATACAAACATTATGAACAAATACTCAGTTCACACCCTAGAATCAAGCAGAAATGATATGAAAGAAGAATGAAATAAGCAACTCAACAAGAGCCAGTGTATCTGTGGTAAAACACACATGCATTGAGTGTAGTACGAGGATCACGCCTGTGGGCAGACAGACAGCATCAGGACCAAGGACTCGGAGAGGTCAGTCTTTTTGGAGTCTTTCAGTGAATAGGTGCAGCCGAACTGTCCCAAAGGTACGTGCATCTGATTTTGTGTGTGTCTGAAACTGATAGCTTTGTCCCGGGGGGACAGAGCGTCAGATATTGTGACAGAAAAATTACAAAAAGGAAAACAGGAACAAACGTCAGCTGTGTCCCCGTCGTCAGGTCTGCTCTTATTCTTACGAGGAATAAAAATAAATTGTGGCTAAAGGCAAGGACAGGACAGACCCAGACAGAAAAAGACAACATGAACAAAGTCCCACCCCTCCGAACATATTATTGTATTTCACAGATAAAATACTACAGTCAGTAAGGCAAGTTGCCAAAAGAGCTATATCCATATTGTATTTATAGTGGAAAGATATTGAGTGAGAACAATAAACCCACACTGACCTGCCTTCACAGGGAGTCAATTATATAAGCAGTTTAATCAGGCTTCTGTATAATGTTGTTTCATTTTATTGTGAAAAAAATATATAAAAATCACAAGTTTGATCATGTTTTAATTTTGCAAAAATAACAGAAATAATAATCATGCAAAAGCCTCTAATGGCCCTTATGTACGACACGTGGAATTAAATAACTGGTATGATAAAGTTTAATATGAAGAAACTTCCCTAGAAAAACTCTTTAATCCCATTGGTTCATTTACATAATAAGTAGGTGTGGCTCACAGGCTCCGCCTCCTTCGTCATTGGTCATATTTACTGTTTTGTTTTTTTTTTGTTCGGTGCATCACGTTCAGATATGCAAGTGTAGAAAAGCAACTAAATAGCTAAATAACCAACTTATCCAGCATATGTTTTACACAGCAGATGCCTTTCCAGCCACAACCCAGTACTCCGAAACACCCATACACACTCATTCACACACACTCACACTACGGTCAATTTAGTTCATCCAATTCACCTATAGCGCATGTGTTTGGACTGTGGAGCACCCGGAGGAAACCCACGCCAACACGATGAGAATATGCAAATTCCACACAGAAATGCCAACTTGCCCAGCCGGGACTCGAACCAGCGACCTTCTTGCTGTGAGGCGACAGTGCTAATACACTCTCACACTCAGTGTATGTGTGCAAGTGTGAGAATGTATGGGTGTTTCCCAGTACTGGGTTGCGGCTGGAAGGGCATCTGCTGTGTAAAACATATGCTGGAATAGTTGGTGGTTCATTCCGCTGTGGCAACCCATGATAAATAAGGGCCTAAACCGAAGGAAAATGAATGAATATTGAAAAATCTTTTACATTTTTTCAAGTGGTAACAAATAAATATATATAATATATAAAAAAGTTATTCTGCCAATGATTTCTTTTTGTGCATTTTTTTGTTCAGCTTGGCTGTTATTCAGAATCTGTCTTGACTGAAGGCAGGGCTGCATCTCAGACGTTGAACCAATAAACATGGAAATCAAGCCTCTGAGCAAAAGCACAGTGTTTGTAAAGCAGGACAATGAAGAAATAATAATATTTCAGCAGAAAACCAGTCCCTCGGGATAAGAGATATGAGAAGACAGAAGCAAATGCGAGAATAATAAAACACAAACACCTGTAAGCGGGCGAGCTGAGCTGTCCGTGCCACTATCTTATTGTAAGGGTCAACAATTTTGGTCCTTATCCTGAGAAAGGAAAGAGAAATTAAATTTAGTTGACTATTGAAATGTTTGAAAATTATATTTGAACCAACTTTTTTTTTTTTTATACTGTAATTTTTTAAATATTAATAATGAAATAAAATTATTTTTACTATAAAATATTTTATCTTTGGTTCAAACTTTAAAATTGAATCTAAATCAAAAATATTTATTGTGGTCAAGAAAAAAAAATACATTAACACAAAGTAAAAATAATGTTTACTGCATAGACACTAATTATTTTTACTTTGTTTTTCCATAATAAAAGTCTGTTATACCAATGTTTTTACGGTTGTTGCTAGATCAGATAGGTTGCAGCCGGCCGACCATTTATTAAATGTCCCATTAATTGTATTTTATTAACTTCTACCCCTACCCCAACCCTAAACCCAACCGTCACAGTACTGTAAAAACAGTAGCTGTACCAAGTATTATTTATGTTATTTATTAAATTACCCAATAAATTTTATTTTTTAACGTCTACCCCTAAACCAACCGTACTTTAAAAATATTATTTATTGTTATGCAGTGTCACAAAAATGATGCTATATTGATGTGCGTATCTGCAGCTGTATCCTATCTAGACTCTACCGTTTTTTTACCCTTACAACGAAGCATAATCTTGCATTGAACCAACTTTAAAATGTATAGTAATTTGTTACAGTTAAATGTATTAATTTCCTTCAAATTATAATTTTGACTTGGTTGAAACTGAAAAATGTGAATTAATATTTATCAAATTATTTATTCTACCTAAGGAAAAAATACATTAATTCAAAAGTAAAATATTGTTTTTATATTTAGATGATTCATTAATTGAATGACTTTGGTTCAACTTAAAATCAAAATCCAAGTAAAGTATTTTGGACTAAACTATAATAAACACATGTAATGTTAGGCTACGTTATTGCTAGTTATTTTATTTTCAATTATGAGGTAAATTATATGCTGGCACTTTCAGTATGGCTATAAATGTCACATGGTGATCAAACTCACATTAGAAATACATATAAGTGAATAGCATTACTTTTTTTTTTCTGTAGTCATGACATGAAATCTGCTGGTTTAAAGTAAAAATACCACTTTGAGAAAAGGTAAGGGATTGTTTTTTTCATTGAAATCAGAATCAGAAAACATAATTTAGCTCTTTATCCAATATAAAAATGTACTTTGAATTAAAGACACACAGTAGTTTCACTTTTTCAGTGCACAAACTGCTGATATTTAATGTTATTTATTAATCATACAACCTTTTTAAAAATGGATAATATTAATGCATTTAATAGAGTCATTCACCTGTCCACGGCGCTCTGGAGAGCTGAAATTCTGGTCTGCATCATTTGTAATACATCTGCGTGGAGGCAAACAATCAGAATTCTCAGAGAGTAAATATACAGTTCAAGCTTCTGAATTTGAGATGTTACGAGGGTTCCCTCTGGTGGACAGCAGACAAACTGCATGTGATTTTAAATTCATCTGTGATTTGTAATGGTAAAAATTCTAATGCAATAATTAATTGCATTAATAATTGTACCATAATAAAATAATGAAAATAAACAAACACTTTTTAAACTTTTAAGTAAAATTGAAATGAAAACAAAAAAAGGAAATACAAAAACTAATCTAAACTATTAACAAAAATTAAGGTTCTGGGTTTAAAAATAATAGTGTTAATTACAAAAATATATAAATATTAAAGTGCTACGGTATGAATGAGGAAGTAAAACATTACCTTCTAGAGACTCGATTCCTGTGGCCTGAGCCAGTAGATCCTCATGTCTGGCCACTACCTGTGATCAAAAACAAAACACCGATAAATACAGAACAGGGGAGCAAGCAAAATAATAATTATATATATAGCAGTCAACATTTCAAGTTCAAAGTTGTCCCAAAACTATTCAGCAACACCCATTATTGTCTTAGGACAATTTTGCAAACAAATTTTGGTCTAAATGTTAATTATTGTATCCAGTTCTCAGCATAAATGAGTACACTCCTCTCTTTTATTGAATTAATGTTAGAAAACACAGATTCAGACAGAAAAGGATTCTCTGTTTTACATATTTTGTCCACATATAACACTGGCAAAGCAAAGAAAGAAAAGGAAAAACATATGAAAATCATAATAATAAATAAAAACCCACCCACATAACAAGCCATTTTCAAAAAAAGGAACTTGTTTACAAAGACCTGACAAAGCATAATAAAACATTACAGAAATGATGCATTATTCCACAATGTTTTTTTCAAGGTAACAGATAAAAGGATGCCAAATTTTGTCAAATTGTTCAAGTTTTCTTTTCAAATAGTACCTAATTCGCTCCAAATGTAACACAGAGGTAATTTTTCCAAGCCACAGTTTACATGTAGGGGACTCCTTTTTCTTCCAAAACAGTAGCAGTAACTTCTGATTAATATTTTCTATTTACAATAATATGCTTTAGATTAGTCAGTACCAAAGCCAAAACTGGAACTAATCTAACAAAACAACTGAAGATCACAGTCCAATAATTAGTGCACCAAAATAAATATGTTGGAGAGAAAAAAAAAATTAAATACAATTTTATTGAACGGGGAAAAAATAAAAATCAAGTGTTTTTTTTTTTTGTTTGTTTGTTTTTAAGTTGACATTTTGTAGTTTATAATACTTTTTTTAATAACCTGTATGAATTTAAATGTGCTATCTTTCTATTCGTAAAGATATTCAATGACCAAACTCCTATTTTAATGGATATATATTTAATGGGGGCTGCACGGTGGCGCAGTGGGTAGCATGTTCGCCTCACAGCAAGAAGGTCGCTGGTTCGAGCCTCGGCTGGGTTAGATGGCGTTTCTGTGTGGAGTTTGCATGTTCTCCCCGTGTTGGCGTGGGTTTCCTCCGGGTGCTCCGGTTTTCCCCACAAGTCCAAAGACATGCAGTACAGGTGAATTGGGTAAGCTAAATTGTCCGTAGTGTATGTGTGTGAATGAGTGTGTATGGATGTTTCCCAGTGATGGGTTGCAGCTGGAAGGGCATCCGCTGCGTAAAACATATGCTGGATAAGTTGGCGGTTCATTCCGCTGTGGCGACCCCTGATGAATAAAGGGACTAAGCCGAAAAGAAAATGAATGAATGAATATATTTAATGGATATGGTTTACTTTACTTTCTTTATTGTCCACAAGTGGAAATTCATCTTTGGCTTCACCACACAACCACATCAGCGTTCACATTACACACATCACAGAAAAACCAGGCAACACAAATACATTCAATGATATTGATACATCACATTAAAAACTCTATTTAAAACCCTATACATACTTAGAATGCAGTATTTAAAATTCTAATGGCAGTCGGCACAAAGGACACTTGTGAACATTTTTCTTTACTTGAGGTTGCCTAAAATGTCTTTTTGATGGCAAGAGCTGAAATTTTATATTTAAGGGATGGGGACAATCTTCAATAATAGCCTGTGCTTTCTGTTTAATTCTCATTGAATAAATTCCATTTGGTTGTCTTTGTGCTTTACCTACAATTGCACTGACAATTTTTACTACTCGACACAGTTTTTGCTTGTCCTTAATTGGCAACAGTCCATACCATGCAATCATGTTAAAACTCACAACACTTTCAACCAAGTTTAATAAAACAGTTCTGTTTAAATTCTCCAAAAATTGTTGGATATTCACTGATTATCGTTTTAAAATATTCATATTCAAAAGGGCATGTACTCTTTTATGCTGAGCACTGTATATATATATATATACATAACTGAAAATATAGTGCTTTTAATAGGAAGCTCTACAATATTATATTTGTGCATATACATTAGATTAGTCAGTACTGAAGCCAAATCTGGAGCTTATCTAACAAAATAACTCACGATAAGGGTCCAAAAACTAGTACAGCCAAATTTATGTTATAGAAAAATATTAAATACAAATTTAAAAAAGAGGGAAAATTAAGAGAAGCAAAAGAAATGAAAAATTTAGTTGAAATTTTGTAGGTTGTAATTTGTTTTTGCCATATTTTGCTCGAATGTAATTGTATTTTCTTTCAATTTCTAAATATGTTTGGTGACTAAATGTTATTTGAATAAATATATCCGTTTAATAGATCTGTTTTGTTTAAATGCACCAAAATACATTGCCTATATTCACTGAGAAATGGATAAAATATTCATTTTCAAAATGGGCTGTACTCAGTTATGCTGAGCACTGTATATACATACACTGTATATATACCAGACATGTCTGAAATTTTCCTTGCTGTGTTTGTTTATGTTTACAGTTGTCTTTTTGAAGTATCTTAACCAACACTAGTCCTGTGTTTATTTAGAGACACATCTATAAACTATGAATGTATTTGCCTGATGTATGTCTATGATCCAGACAGCTATGATCTGCATGTTTCTGACCTGGCAGTGCAGCTCTTTGTCCAGCTGACTGATGCCCTCTGCCAGCCTCGCCAGCTGCTCAGCAATCACAGCATGATGAATGGCTTGAGCCGTGTACGTTTTCACATCGAAATCCTCCAGGAGGAAATCAGAATAACACTCTGGAAAGGAAATAATGGGGGGGGGGTTAAATCCACATAGCAGCAGTTCGCTTTAGCTGGACTTGACTGATGTGCTATTTTCTGCAGCTATAAGTGTAGATCGACAAGATTGATCAGCATACATTAAAACACATTGGTATATAAAGATGTAAACCAAAAAAATAAATCGATCAGAGTGTGTTAAAATCAACATATTACCATCTTTCAGCAGGGAATTCGCTGTTGATTCCGTATTAGCCTCCATCACTGCCACTTCATCGATGACGTGTAATTCCAGCGTCTCCACATGAATGGAGAGCAACGGCGATTGGCCAATGGTTATGAATATTAATCAGTTGTTCCAATCAACTAGTATTATAATTTCGCAAAAATATAATATTTTATTTTATTGTTCATTTGAATAGTTATATAAACTCATCGTGCTTTTATTGGGAGTAAATATATGTAGTTTTCTTGCGAAAAAATAAAAAGTCAAAGGTTAGACACGCCCACTGAACGCGGAAGTGAGAAACTACTACGCATGTGAAGCCGGTTGTAAACACGCGCGTTTAGTGCAATGTTTACAACACAGAAAGCGATTTTAAAGGGAATACGTGTGTTCTGCTTATAATGGAAATGGAGTACATTTTAATGATGACTGTGATATTGAGTAATCCGACCTGTCAGTGACTTTAGTATTGTGAGTAGAGGATTTTACGACGGAAATACACAACCACCATATACCCAATACACAATATATACCATATGATGGACAGCGGGAATATTCTGGATTTGTTCAACAGGGGAAAGCCAGTCAGAGTCTGTGCACCAATGGTCCGCTATTCAAAGTAAGAAAAATCATTGATTTCTGTGACATAGATTGGTGTTCTGATTGGCTATCAATTATATATATATATTATATTATATATTGTATATTATATAATACATATTGTATTGTATTATATTGGATATATGATATAATACTTTATTTTCTTTCTTTCAGGCTGGCTTTTAGGTCTTTGGTGAGGAAATATGACTGTGATGTTTGTTTCACTCCAATGATCATTGCAGCTGATTTCATGCGATCTGCAAAAGCTAGAGACAGTGAATTCACCACCAATAAGAGTGAGATCATATTGAATTTTGCATTAAATTGGAGTGATTTGATATGAATAGAAAGCGTATTGATTTTAAGTGTGTTCGTTTATGTTTCCAATAACTCGTGAGAACATGAAATGTCAAAATATTGAGGAAATGTTCCCTTGTTATTTAGCATGACAGATTTATGTAAACATGAAACAACACACTTATTTTGACCCGTCTTTATTTAAACATTTTAAATAATATGTTAGCTAAATAAATATTTATAAGAATATCTGTGGTTTTGTTTTGTTAAAATAAAGGGGGGAAATTATTTAATGTATATATATGTTTATATATTCATGTGTTAATTATAAACATGCATGCATTTATGTATATGTATGTTTATATATGTTTTTAAACAGTTATATGTTTAGAATTATATATTTAGAATGTTATAAAACATTTATAGATTTATGTTTATGTAATTTAATGTTTTAATGTAAATGTATTGTTTACTCCTTAAAATTAACAAAAAGTATTAACAAAAGGTCATGTCAGACAGGAACATTTCCAAACATTTTATCAACGTAAAACAACATTTGACCATTTCCCTAAAATTAATTTTAACATTTGTTTTCTCTTCAGACGACCGACCCCTGATTGTCCAGTTTGCTGCGAAGGATGCACAGACGCTGGCAGACGCCGCATGTGTGGTTTCTCCTTTCTCAGACGGGGTGGATTTAAACTGTGGCTGTCCACAAAGGTAATGCTATCATTAATAGTACATAAACAGATCACACAGAAAATAGAACTCATAAACTATAAAACAGAAATGGAGTAGTAACAGTTTATAATAGTTAAAGTTGCAAGTTTGTCATTTTAGCTTTGGTTGCATTCTTATTTCGTTTTGTAAAAATTGTAGCACTTTGAGTTTAAGAAAACTGCATTATAAATTACATTTATTATTATTATTATTATTATTGTTATTATTATTAGATACACACAGAAACAGATAGATGCATCTTCATTTCTGTAAAACTATTTTGACACCCATTGTAAATAGAAATAAAGATGACTTGACTTTTTGCAGGTGGGCAATGTCTGAAGGCTACGGTGCATGTCTGATCAACAAACCTGAGCTTGTGAAAGACATGGTTCGACACGTCAGAAACCAAATAGACAATCCCAACTATGCTGTATCCATTAAAATAAGGTAATATAATGTTTTCTTTATTTTAAAATACGCTCTTGAGAAGGAAAAATCAACAATGGATGTCTAGAAGCATGGCCTGTATTTTTGACAGTACTAATTTCAAAGTTTGCAAAACCCGTTTGACAGTTTTATTATTGATAATCAGCACATTTAAATCATTTAAAACTGATTAAAAATGATTTAAATATGCTGATTTTATTGCAATTGTAGCACATTTGTAATTTCCCCAATTTTTTTGCACTATATGATTAGATTATCACTCCAAAAATATAAATATTACATATATTTATTATATATTTCTAAGTTATAATATGAAATATATTTTTATTCATTATTTATATGTATTTTTGACATCAATATAACTTCATAGATAATTTAACAGGAAGAACTTTTGAAAGAAAGTGTTTTATTTAAAACTGCTCTATACATATCTGGGTCCAAAATTAACCAAATACAAAATTATATGTCTAAAAAAATATTTAAAAAATTATCATTCTATTTAATGATGTTTATATGTTTATATCCCTTTTTTACTGTCTTAAACATTTCTTTACTTAAAAAGTTAATTAATAATGATAACAATTTTTATGTATCTCTTCCAGATGTATCTCTTCCAATGTATCTCTTTATG
>CAIGQV010000366.1:4219-19046 GCA_903798115.1 Danio jaintianensis | reverse complement strand
ATATAATTATTTAACATATTATTTAATAAATGTATTTAATTTAATACATTTGTGTAATACAAAACTTTTCACGGGAGCGCGTGCACGGTGATGCAGAGCACAACAACAAAAACAAATGAAATAAAGTAGTATGTAGTTACTTAAATATAAAATAAATACATATATAATTATTTACAAAATAAATTATACAAAATATTATAGAGCTGCTGCTTGAAACTATTGACTATTTGTCCGTTTCTGCATTTAAAATTCACAATAAAATAAATATAATCATAGCATTTCAATGTGAAAAAACAAAAGATGTATGTATATATTTTATAATTATTATTATATTATTATTATTATTAAGCTTTTCACGGGAGCGCGTGCACGGTGATGCAGAGCGCGCGCTTTAGTGACGTCACTGGAGTGAGACGGGACGGCAGTTGCGCGTTCGTCAGACTTTAGTGTAGTTTTCCAGAATTGTGTCCTTCGTCTGAAATTTGGCAGGAGGTTTTGTTTGAATGTAAGTGAGACGCAAACAAGTCGCTTTTCTGTCTGTCTGTGTTGTTTTGTCTTCTGTTTATTCGCGGGTTTGTATTGACATGCCGTTTGTTCGTTTCCTGTTCGAGCAGATGCTAAGTTGTATATTAATATTCATAACAGCTGTACACTTTTAACTGCTTAAACTTGATTATATCGCTTCTGCACGTCGACTGATAGTTGTTTTAAGCCTAAAAATGCCTTTATATGCGTTGTTTGTGCATGTTAAAGTGATATTTTTTTGAACATTACGTTCTTCCTGGTATTGAATACAGTCAAAGTGTATAACAGGTGAAATGAATGACCTTTGACCACAGCATAATGCCATAAGTAGATTTCCAAAGAGATTAATGACAGCCTTGATAAGTAAGGATTGTGCTTTAGCTTTTATTTGTTGATACTCTGGCACAGTATCGTGTAAATAAATTGTGACATATGTAGGGCTGCACGAAAATGATGATTATATTGTTTGTTATTAGATATATGCATGTCATACATTGAAATATATATATAGTTTTGCTTAAATATCTGTATTTGGTAAGATGTAATAATTCTAGAATGATCTTGAAGGAGTTTATCTGTGCATAAAATACAAGATGCTGCATTAATGATGATAATAATAATAATAATATAATATTTCTAACTTTTTTTTGTTATGGAAAAAGCTTTTTTTAGTGCTAATAAATAAAATAAGTTAGCATAAAATTTAGTTTAACGTGTTGCCATTTTTTCTAATTAATTATTTGTGACATTTATTACTAAATAATGTTTTTTTTAAATTGAAAAATATAGTAAATACTGTACAAATGTATGTGTTCTGTTAAAAATCACGCATTTAATAACAATTATTAATATTTTAACATTAAAATAATTGATAGAAAAATAATTTTAATAGACAATAATATTTTCTATTATATGAATAATATTAATATATATATAATACTAGAATATAAAATACTAGAAACTAAAAGAGAAAGGTGGGGGGGGGAGAGAGGAAAAAATAACTAAATAAGGGGGGATTTGAGGTGTTTCTACTAGGGTTCAATCACTGCTCTCTTGTTAAAGTACTCAATAAATGGATTCCACATTACATAGAAATACTTAGTTTAATTTTTAATGGAAAGTCTTAGCTTCTCAAGTTGCAGGCAAGACATGACGTTTTTTATCAATGTGGAGCAACGTGGAGGATCTTTTCATTTCCAATTCAGTAAAATCAATGTACGTGCCAAAAGGGTTATTAATCTAATCACTGTACGTTGATTTTTAGATAATTCTGCATCATCACTGACACCAAATATAGCTAAAATAGGCCCAGGGAATGCTTGTTTTCCCACCACTTCTGATAATAACTGAAAAAATAAAATCCAATAATTAACAACTTTAGGACAGCTCCAAAACATGTGACCAAGCGATGCCGGAGTAATAATATTACTATTGAACAGGAATACTTATTATTTTGTCTTTAACTGTATACAAGTTTTTATTTACCATATTTCTCACTGTTTTGACCAATTCGGTATGACTGACTATAAGTAAATAAATAATTATTATAACAAATATTATATCATGTATTAGGAAATATATAGTAGACTAATTATAGTACTATACAAATTTTTTTTTTTTATTATCGTACAGTTAGAGCACTGATAATTACGTCTTAATTCTTTATTTTTAAACCATAACCCATCAAGCTTTCAAAATATTTATGTATATAAATCTGCACTGCCGGTATCAAACAGAAGCTTGTTTTCAGAAGCATGTCTCTGAAAATGTTAGCACATATACTTACATATACTTAAATGTTTCTTCTTTTGTCGTACAGCTGAAATAAAATGACGCTGCAGTGGACGGCGGTTGCAACTTTCCTGTATGTAGAGATTGCCATTCTTATCTTCTTTTGTCTGCCGTTCATTTCCGCCCAAAGGTGAGATGTCGTTGCTGTAATGCACTTTAAAGTGTATTTTCGCTGTTGTCCATTTGCTCTTACCAACATTCATGTTTGCAGATGGCAGAAGATTTTCAAGTGGGGCATCTGGAATCGGCTTTCCCAGTTCTGGAACAAGGGCTTCCTCACCATGATAATAATCCTCATCGTTCTCTTTCTTGGTACGTATTTTTCTGCTTTCAAATGAAAAACATTTATGTATAACATCTTAGTGTACTCTCAGTTTATTCTGTAAGTAGTTTATGTGAAAATTAATAAATATATGAGCTGTCTCATTTCAGAGGCTGCATCCTCCAAAGGATGCATTCAAAGGCCGCTGCGTCATCATTTAAAAAACATTGGAAGGCTCCTTCAAATGCAGCCTCTAAATGCGTCCTTTGTTTCTTAGGTAATGAAGGACACAACCGTTGGATCCTTCACAACCTCTAACATCCCAAGATTCATTGCGCACTGATAACGGCAGGACGTTTTTAAAAGAAAACTCCGGATTACAGTTTTAAATGTATGAATTAGGTTTTATTTTACTTGGATATCTAAACATATGCTAATAAACAAAAAGAGTATGAAATGTCTTACTAAAAAGTGACTTTATAGACAGTTTACATTTTTATGTGTACATGTATTGATCAAAGGAAATATATTTCCAGCTTTTGTAAACTTGTTTTGCCTTCAGATTGCTTACAATAAGTCTTAAATTCACTTTGAAAACAAAAGTCATTGCAAATTTTATTGCAGTTTATTAATGGCAGCTATTACGGTTGCTAGATGACGAGATCTGTCCTCTGTAGGCTAGATCGTCTCATTTCAGAACACTCGATTTGGCCTGTGTGGACTTCGAAGGGCTCATCTTTGAAGTCTGCATCCTTCGGAGGGTGCAGCCTCTGAAATGAGACACAGCTATTAATAAAAAAAATACTGTCGTTTTTAGCGCCACTGGTGGCTGTTCAGTGAACTGCAGCCTATTGTTCAACTCTGATATTAATATACTCAAGGTTGGGGATGAAACGATATGAAACTGGTTGAAAATGTATTTAAATATGTGATGAAATTTTTTTTTAAAGGGGACTTACTTTGAGTTTAATTCATAGAATTTCTACAAATTGGTCATATTTATAACGCATGTTTATTTCCCTCAATTAAAATATAAAACACATTTGCAGATTAATATTTTTTGATCCCTCAACTCTGTGGTAAGTTGTTTTGAAAAATATAAACAGATGCTTTTATATTCTGTTAACATGTACAGCACATTCTCTCAAGTTTTTACTGTAAATGTCACGTTAGGGCTGCACGATACTGGAAAAAACTGACATTGCGATATTTTATTTTTCTATGATATTTATTGCAATATGGAGTATAATGTCAATGTCAATTTTATTTATATAGATAGACAAATTTAATAATCAAAGGTAAAATAACACTGTATAGTTTTCATCGTATATTTACAGAAATACAATCAATCTTTCTTAAAGTTAGAAACGCCATTTCTTATGCCTGGATACTTTAAACTGATTTAAAACAAATGCTCAGTCGCAGGCCCTAAAAACCCACATAAATAATAAAGGTTTTGGTAACTTTGTGTTTAAACATTGCAATGACAAATCATAAGCGTTTTCAAATATAGCTCCTAGTCAATTATAATACCAGTTCAACATTGCAGATCCTGCCATGTGACTATTGCAGATGTGCAGATGCAGATATTGCATATTGCGATATCGATGCTGAAACGATATATCATGCAGCCCTATGTCACAAAATTCTTAAATTGCTCAACTATAATTAGGTTAAGTTGAGCTTTATTGTCATTCCACTACATTTGTGCACATAAAGTGGAACGAAATGTCGTGTCTCGCTGGACCATGGTGCTACATAAATGAACATAATCATCAATTTAAATACAACACTGGATGTAAGGGCTATTTTAAACTTATACATAACTAACGGAGCGGTGATCTGACTACAATGTAAAGAATATCCGTAAATTAGCAGATTTCTGTATTTTGTGATTCATGTTTTTATTTTTTCCTATTTATTTATGCTTTTGAGTTGCATTATGGGAGCTTGATCTGTCTTTCAACAACTTTTAACCTTGAAAAGTTTGAAGAAGTGACTTTTATGAACATTTTTAATAGTTTAAATTAACTATATTGTGAATATATTAAGATGTATTAAGATATATTGGTATATTGGTATATTATTAAGGTATATTGACTTGTAATGAACTCCCAGTACATTTTCTGTTATTTTACGGACTTATTTCTTCCTCAAACTACTAAAATGTCAATAAAAGTCACTTTGTTAAACTGTAGAGTTGAATTTTCAACATCAAAAGTCGACAGAGCAGAGATCAACATCCCATAATGCAGTTCACAACCGTAAATAAGCGCAAAACACTTAATTAACAGATATATTTTACAGTGTATACTAACTACTATCTATACATATACTATACATACGTTAATAAGAACTAATAATTGCTTTTATAGTTGTCATTACATTGACTTTAGTTAAATAAACTGATGTAAACTATAGACATACATAATCTAAGACAGACTATACAAGTACTTTCACATAAGAAAGAATAATAACCATGATTTTACCTGAAGATTGTCCTGTTTGTGTGTTGTGGTGTTATGACCTGATCTGATGTGTGCAGACGCTCTCCGTGAGGTCAGAAAATACTCGAACTCGGATCAGTCCAAAGATGCCAAGCTGCACCCCAACATGTTCGACCATATGCACATGAAGCTCTTCCGGGCCCAGAGGAACCTCTACATCTCTGGCTTCTCGCTCTTCCTCTGGCTGTATGTTGATATTTCACATGTGAAGATATTCAATATATCATGATAATGAACATGCACAGCGTTGATGACATGTGCACACAAAATACAGTGAATAGTTATTTATTATTTAAACTTTTACAGTGGTTTTTATGAATATTCAGATTTGTTTTTAGTGGTTGTTCATCACACCACTAAATGATTCATCTTTTTTATTGATTATAATTATTCTGTGATTGATCTATGATTATTTATATGGCATTACAAATTTGGTGACTATTTATAGGCCTTTTGTTTGTTAACTCTGTACAGTAAAGTCAATGTAAGGACAACTACAAAAGCATTTATTAATCTTATTAACATTATTTTGCTATTTCTGCACAGTATACTGCATTAAACCTATATACTGTGGCTATATCATAATCTGTGATAAAATCAATAGATAATACTGTATAATACCACAATTAGTAAATGTGAAGATGAAGAATCCTACTGATGGTGTTGGTAGAAGTGCTGGTGAAGTTTTATGCTGTGTCTGTGTTTCAGGGTGATGAGGAGAGTGGTCACTCTGATCAGTCAGCTGGCCACGGCTGCAGACTCCTGCGCAGATCTGCAGAACCAGGCCGATACTACCAATAAAGCTGCCAAGAAGTACATGGAGGACAACCAGATCCTCAAACAGGTTAAAATTTTTTAAATAAATAAATCTCAGGGGGGAAATACACCGATGGTGCATAATGAAAATTCTAGTCTAAATGTTTTTTATTCGTATTTTACTACTATTTTTTTTATTTTGTTTTTGCATGGGAATAAAATTGTTTTTCATGCAAGATAAAAAAAAAAAATGAATAAATATAAGTGTATAGAAGTTACAACCATAAATAAATAAGGATGAAAATATTTTCAGTTATGAATTTGTCAAAATGAAAAAAATATATAATATAAAAATAAATGATTGACCTAAATTATAACCTGACCATCTGCATTTTATTTGCAGCCCCTTACTGTTGAATTTAATTATAAAGAGAAGCTTAGCCTTTAACTATAGTTTGAATTTGATTTGATTATAATTTTACTAATTTTTATAATGTTTTTTGCTTAAAAAAATATTGTTTTATGTAAGGTTATTTTAATCTAAATAAGTATGAAAAACGTGTCTTTAAAAACTGTATGAAATAAAAAATAATTTTGATTTATGGGGTAAATTATGACCTGACCTTCTGCATTTTATTTGCAGCCCCTTACCGTGTTCAATTTAATTTTAAAGGCACTGAGAAGCTTAGCTTTTAACTATGGTTTGAATTTGATTTGATTATAATTTTACTAATTTTTATAATGTTTTTTGCTTAAAAAATATTGTTTTATGTAAGGTTATTTTAATCTAAATAAGTATGAAAAACATGTCTTTAAAAACTGTATGAAATAAAAAATAATTTTGATTTATGGGGTAAAATATGACCTGAACATCTGCATTTTATTACAGTCCCTTTTGTGTTTAATTTTCACTGAGTAACTTTTGTAGATTTCAATAATAGTTTTTTCCTTTTACAATTGATTTTTAATTTAATAATAAGATTTGACCTTTTAAAATGCAGTTTAATTGTATTTGTATTTAAGCTAATTTTTTTTTAACTAAATGAATAAGAAAAACGTTTATTTAAAGACTTTAATTAAATTAAATTTAGTAAATAACAATAGTTTAAAATGTTTTTTTATTATTTACCATTGTTATTGAGTTTATTAATTTAATAGTACGTTTGGCATATTTTAAGTTTCCAATTTCAAGAAACAAATGTTTTGGTTTTAATGGCAGCTCACTAATTATCAATAAACAATTGAATTTGCATGAAAAAAATATATATTTAGATTTTTGGGGTTAAATCTCACCTGAACTTGAGCATTTTATATCCAATTCAGATAAGTATGCACGAGGAAAGGTGTGCTTTAAATAAATGTGTGTCTGAATAATCACGTTCAGTAACAGAAAGACTAACCTTCATCATCATCATCATCATCATCTTCTTCAGTCTCTGCAGCTCCTCCTTCAGCCGTTTGCTCTCCTCTGGGTCTGCTTTCTGTCCTCCTGCTTTGGCGTCTGCAAGAGTCTGAAGGAGGAGCTGAAGACCAGCACAGATGGTGACACTCACACACACACACAAACTCACACACACACAACAAACTCACACACACACACACACACATACATATACACAAACATACATATGCGCTCACGCACACACAAACTCACAAACATTCACAAATTCACACTCACATGCATGCACACACACACTCACATTCACACAAAAACGCAGCCACACACACACAAACTCACGTACTCATGCATTCACACACATACACAAACTCTTACATGCATGCACACAAACACACTTACAAACTTACAAATGCACACTCACATTCACAAATACACACAAACACATACTTTCACATACAAACTTCTACATAGACACAAACACACGCACAAACACACACACACTCTCCTACAGCAGTGAACGAGTGAACACAGCACATCTACAAGTGACTCACTGCTTTTCCTGCAGCTCTGAAACAGTCAAAGTCAATCACAGCTCACAAATCATCAATAAAGAACTTCTAATAGTGTTTTCTTCATGCAGAGTGAAGGACCTGAACATCTGTTTTTTTATTTTCCATTTCCATAGTGTTTAATAGTATGTTTTGTCATTTTATTTTAAAGATATGTTTATTTAAAACTGCTTTCCTGCAGCTCTGAAAAAGTCAAAGTCTGATTTAGACGCCATGAAGAAACAAAGTGACGGACTGACCAAAGAGTACGAGCGGCTGCTTCAGGAGCACCAGCAGCTGCAGGTCAAACACTGGAAACACACACCTTTTTATTACTTGACATTGAATAAACATTATTGAACAGTAATTCAGTTCCATCATTCAAATAACAACAAACTAGATTAAATAAGTATTTTTTAAAGAAGACATTTAAATAAGAAATGTACAGCGTATTTAATATTTATTACCAAAGTTGTTATGAATGTAGACAGTGCATGTGATATGATTGATCGCGGCTGGTCTCTCATCTGTAATTGTTAGTAAGCCAATCGGAATTATTCCAAACTCACTATAAATAGCTCGTCTAGCATTACTCCCTTATCTTTGTTTTTTGAAGAATCCCCCCATCCACCTCATCTCCTCCTTTGTCAGGGGGAGCTCTCTCGAGACCTACCTGATCTCGTACCCCCTTACATGCTCATTGACCAGGCGGGAGCCCTGGGCTCAATTTTCTCCGAGCTCAAGGTTCTCTCCCGGGACAGCATCCCAAACCTGCTATTAACCCTTTACTGCACGCATTATGATAAATCTATGAAAAAAAAATATTTGACTGTTTTTATTTTCTTAGAATGGCTTAACTTGAAGTGCTGTAAAAAAAATTTGGGGAAATTGTTTTTTTAAGGTACTTTATGATATGTTGCCATATGGCAACAACGTCCAACAGTGGATCTAACTTAGAAATTTCTAATGTAGAATTTTCCTTATAATTAATAATTTTGTTGTTTGAAATGATTTAATTGGTGTTGCAGTATTATAAGCTTTAACACAAAACTTATAAATGACACCTTATACATACTTTCCAACACCTGATATTCCAACAGCTTTCATTTAGTCCATTCTTTTTTGCTGAATATTATTGAAAACAAACATAATATTGTATTATCATGTAAACAACATACAGTAAATACAAATATTTTCTCCAGTAAATATTATGACAAATAAATAACAAGTCTAATATATCCAGATGCTTCAGAAGCTTATCAAGCAATATCTAAGAACTCTTGAAATATTAATAAGTAATAATTTATTATTTTTAAATGCAATTAAAAACAATCCTAGTTGTAATTTTAGATTAAAAAACAAATAAAAATGAACAAATGTTGCACTTTTAGATAAAAAATAAGAACAAAAACAACCTCAAAATTAGAGTGATTTTTAAGTAAAATATCTAATAAAAAACAACAGTTACACCAAAATAAATGCATAAATTTTGTATTATAAAAAAATAATACTAGTTTTATGCTAAAACAAATAAATTCGCAAAAACTATTTGATCATTTTAGATTAAAAATAATAAACATTAAGGATGTATATAACAATAATCCAAACTAGAAAATTATTAAACTTGTAGTAAAATTAGATGACAATAACATAAAATAACAGGAGATTTACAAAGTAGTGGTTTATTAATTTTAGATACAAGTAATAAATGATAACACAAATAGATAAAATGTACCAAAACAAATATTACTGAAATACATTTAGATAAAAAAGAACAACAGAATCCTTCAATAATATGAGTAATTTTAGACTTTAAACTCTAGTAAGACGTCTAATAAAAAACATCAAAACGACAATAAAAGAAAGAAAAAAGGTAATTAAAAATAAATGATTATTAAAATAAATACAAACAGGTTTTCTGAACAAATGTAATTTTGTATAAAAAATAAATATCAAATTCACATAAATATAGTAACTACAAAATATAGTGATTTTTGATAATAAAACACACCAGAATAATAAAAATAGCAATTTAAGTAACAATAATAAAACTTCATCTTAGTGATATTAAAACAGGACTGAAAAGTTGTCATATATACATAAAATCTGTATTTTTGTAACGTTTTAGATGACAAATAATGTACAAATGCCTGCATGTTTCATTGGATACCATTGAATATTATAATAAAACAGTAAAAAGTAAAAATCTACAATGTATAAAGTAGAAAAATATTCATTTAAAATTTTCACCAATAATAATTACCACAACATTGTGCATCCTGACCAAATGGGGTATATGCACAGCTAGTGTTTTCAGCCAATGATACATTTCCAGACCGGTGAAAGCTTAATGTGACTATTTTCAATTTCATAAAGTTCCCTTTACAGCATCAATGTTGTAATGTCATTAAAATACAATCAGTTTAATAGATTTAAGCATTCATTTAGATGTTCAAGCGTAAAACGAGATGAAAGCGCCGTCAGGATCAGCAGGTAGGCGCAGAAACTCCATTGAAAATACTGTGGTAAAATAAACTGTCATATTTTAAAGACATGGCGGGGGGGAAATGTTATTTAATGCAGTGCTTCTTGTCCGGTTTGAGACCCACTTTATATCGTATATCAATCAGGCAGTGAAGATCACTGATTATTAAAGAAATCAGATCTTAAACATGGCAATTTTATAATGGAAAGACAGTTCACCCGAAGCCCTGGGGCTGGCTGGCTGAAAATGAAAAGTCTGTGTGCATAAACCCCATTAGTGACAAATGTTAAAGAATATGATGTGACCAAGAACAATATAAGATACTTGTTTACGATTTTTTTTTCTTCTAATTTCCAGAATCAGCTGGACAGCGGAGATAAAAAAGACAACTAGAGGAACGGACACACCAGACAATGTAAATCTGCACGATAATCATCATTATGCTCAGTTCATCCTCAACACACTCACCTGACACTCCTGATGATGACATCACTTCCTGTCAGGTCACATGATCAGAGCGGTTTCACAGTTTTTTAGCATCGTTGTTCAACAAAATGTGCAAAACTTTGTCATTTAGCTCGTCACTGGAGCAAACCTGCTAAAATGACAACTTTATACCTTATTTAATAGTCATTTTTAATAGTAATGTATTCCCTAATATGGACATTAATGGGTATAGAGTTGTTATTTTAAAGAAACACTCCACCTTTTTGTGTAAATGGCTCATTTTATAGCTCCTCTAGAGTTTAACAGGTGAGTTTTACTATTTTTATCTATTCAGCTGGTTTGGCCGGAGCACTTTTAGCTTAGCTTAGCATAAATCATTGAATCGGATTAGACCATTAGCATCTCGCTCAAAAATACCCAAAGAATTTTGATTATTTTTCTAGCTTGACTCTTCTGAATTTACATTGTGTAATAAGACTGATGGAGTATGTAAAGTTGTTATTTTCTAGGGTTATATAGCTGGGAACTACTTTTAGCTTAGCATACATCATTGAATCGGATTAGACCATTAGCATCTCGCTCAAAAATAGCCAAAGAATTTTGATAATTTTTCTATTTAAAGCTTGACTCTTCTGTATTTACATTGTGTACTAAGACTGGTGGAAAATTTAAAGTTGTTGTTTTCCAGGCTGATATAGCTAGGAACTACTTTTAGCTTAGCTTAGCATACATCTTTGAATCGGATTAGACCATTAGCATCTCGCTCAAAAATGACCAGTGAATTTTGATAGTTTTCCTATTTAAAGCTTGATTCTTCTGTAGTTACACCATGTACGTAGACTTACAGAAAATGGAAAGTTGCTATTATATTTCTAGGAACTATACTCTTATTCTGGCATAGTAATCAAGGTATTTTACTGCGGTACCATGGCTGTAGCAGTGCATTGATATTACACAGTGCCTGAAAATAGTTCCCAGCATGCTCCCTGTGCAAGCAGGTGGTCATTTTGGTTGTGTTGACAGAAGTTGGCTGATTTTCAGTCTCTGTGTAATATCATTGTGCTGCACCAGCCATGGTACCACAGTAAAGTACCTTGATTATTACGCCAGAATGAGAGTATAGTTCCTAGGCATATCGACTTGGAAAATAACAACTTTTAATTTTCTGTGTGGGTTAAGTTCCCAATGTAGCTACAGAAGAGTCAAGCTTTAAATAGGAAGACTCTCAAAATTCTTTGGTCATTTTTGAGCAAAATGCTAATGGTCTAATCCGATTCAATGATGTATGCTAAGCTAAGCTAAAAGTGCAAACCCAGAGATCGGCTGAATGGATTAAAACGGTGAAACTCAACAGTTTAACAGTAGTGGAGCTGTAAATGAGCCTGTTTACAAATAGATGGAGTTTTCTTTCAAGGGTTTTATTGCTAATGCTAAGCTAAAGGAACACATTTTGCTAATTTTTTGTCTTACCAATGTGTTTACAAGGAAAAAAAGCCAATATTGATTTATGTTTGTTGCATGCTGCACTGATAAACCTTGTTGTTTTTTGCTTAATTTTCTTCCTCATTTCATTATGGATTGTGTTTGAAAGCAGGTTTGTAGTGCAACCGATAGCCTAGTGGTTAAGTACGTCAACATTTAGCACTGAGATGCTAAATGCACAAAGTCCCGGCTCAAGCAACTTTGCTAATCTCTTTCTGCTCCCATGCATTCGTGTCTCCTATCTAATAAAGGTAAAAAAAACCTACAATGTAATTATATATGTATAAAACAATGGAGGCATATCTGAGTTGACATACATTACAGGCTACGGTGGTCATTTTATCAGCTTTAATTCTGAAGAATAAAAGCATGTACAGATGAACAACAGGTAAATAAGTGAACACATGACAGTGAGAGTGGTTAGCGATTAGTGTCTTCTTTCTAGAGAGGTAGAAATACATTTACACCTGAGATCAAATACTGTTAAACAAATGCGTTTCATTTGAGGTAGATGGTTTGTTTTTGTGCTGCTGATGCTGCTTAAGAGGACACAACAATACAGATACAATAATCTAAATTAAATATAGAACAAAACATGTCTGGGCCATATTCAACCGCAAAGTAATAATTATATTTACCATTTTATTTTAAGGATTTACACTTTTTTGTTTGCATTTTTACTGTTATTTTAATATGTTTTATCACAATTAAGCACATTTATAAAGTGAAAGCTTGTTCCTGCCACAGGATGATAAAAGGGTGATAAAAATAAGATATTTCTGTGGTGGAAAATGTTAGAGTTGTGGGATATAAACGCTGAACACAAATGCAGAATTACAATTAATAAATGTGAGATATAAATTTTTCTCACAACATATTTTTATACATTCAGAACTGAGATATGCAAACTTAATATTGCAATAAACGTGCAATTCAGATTTATTCAGAATTATAAAGGACTCAATTACTATTATTATTATATAAAGTAATTACTATTAAATTACTTTAAGTCATTAACAACACAATACAAACGCCAAAAAAGCAGAACTGAAAGATACAAACATGCAGTTCTGACACTTTTCAAAAAATTCAGAGTTTAAATTACATTATATTATATCATATTATATTATATCATATCATATTATATTATATCATATTATATCATATCATATTATATCATATTATATCATATCATATTATATTATATCATATTATATCATATAATATCATATCATATTATATCATATCATATTATATTATATCATATCATATCATATTATATTATATAATATATCATATTATATCATATCATTTTATATCATATCATATCATATTATATTATATTATATCATATCATATTATATTATATTATATTGCAATTTTGGTTACTTTGATGATCTGATTTTTAATTCTTTGTTTACATCTCTCAAGTCAGAATTATAAGCACAGAATTAATCACAATTTGCTTTATTTGTTTACTCCTTGGCAGAAACAGGCATCATTACATATTCCCTTCAGTTCTAAAGGCAAACGATTGTTACTGTAATGCAAAACATATATATAATTATATGCAATAAATATTAGTGTATTGAATTATTAAATGAATATGACTATGCAGAATAATTGGACAGAAACCAATGCATTCAATTAAAAAGAGCTTCCATCTTCTTCATGCAATTTTATTTATTTTCTTTGGAGTGTGGGGGGTTTAATCTGACCTGGACATGTTTTGGTGAGATTTATTTAGTTATACAAAGAGGCCTGGATATATTTTGTTTATCATTCACCTATTCTGGTTTCAGAAAAACAACCAAAATTGTACATTATATCTTATTTACTCATGTGCACTTTTAGTAGTGATATACTACTATATTCATTTATGATTAGACTTAAAGGAAGATAAAAAGACTGAAAGTGTTATCCTGTGCTGTGAGACAAATATCTGTCAGCTAAATCTATTTCTTTCTTTCATTTATTAATATTATTATTATTTAATATTATGAATAAGTCAGAACCTGTTACTGCCATGGAATAAATGAAATAAAAGGGTAATTGTGATCTTTTTCTTGCTATGTGGAGAAAAAATGTATGTATAAATGACTTTTGTTTCTCACAATTGTGAATTTATAAACTCAATATAAACTTGCAATTTTTTATAACTCAGAACGACGAGATACAAACTCAAAATTGCAATAAACAGTTTATAAGATATACATTTATAGATGTTTGCAACTTGAAAGCATTTACAATACAAGCTGCAAAAATACAGAAGTAAAAGATGCCCTTTACCCCTTTAGTTTATTTTGCAATGTTAATCATTATTTTGATAATCTTACTATTATTAATTCTTGCAATTCTCTATTCGTTGTTTATATCTCTCAATTACAAATTTAAAACAAACAGTAACAGTTTAATGTCATAATTTCAACTATTTCTATATTTCACAATAATATATTTCAACATCTCACAACTTTAGTCTTTAGTTCACAATTCTAAATGAATAATAACTGAGTTTATATTGCTTTTATGAGTTAAGTGAATTTAGTTACACTTTCTTGCAATTATGAATTTAATTTCTTGCAGTTCTAATTATAAATGTAATGTCTCGCAATTCTGATTAGGAAT
>CAIGQV010000355.1:1735425-1749569 GCA_903798115.1 Danio jaintianensis | reverse complement strand
TGAAATCTCCAACACACACACCAGAGTCTGAAATCTGCAACACACACCAGAGACTGAAATACGTCACTTTATGCATTGACTAATAAAATTCTAGATAATTGCTTTATTTCATTTCCGATCATGAACATTTTGTTCTTTTACAGTTTTTACATTACATTACCTTGTTCTACTTTAAACATTTTTCTTCACCTCTAACACAAAACCTAAGATTAAGATTAAACCTAAACCTAAGATTATTAATACATGGTTAAAGACCATCTACAAAATGAACAGGATATTTATGTAGACTATAATAATCTTTTACATTTAAATCCTTTAATTTTTCCACATTTAAAGATATTTGTGTGCTGCTGTGCATCCCTGTGTGTGTAATAAGCAATGTGGGTGCACACTTTGGACCCGCCTATAACTAACGTGCTCATTAAATAACAAATAAATAAAGAAATGGCACCACTGACTTCAGAGCAACTTTTAGTTGGTCAATGGTGTGGTGTATTTCAGTCACCAAAAATAGCTCCCTCCTTTTCACACCTCCTTTTCAAACCAGCATACCCATGAGCACACAAATGAGATGCAAGGTGAAGCAGAGCGTGATAATGATACTTGGGCTGAAACTTAAACACTTGCATTGTGTCTGGAGTCGCATTGCACCGGGTGTATGATTTTTCTTTTTAAGTGCTGTAATCGGGTCTACCAACCAAAGATCAACCCAGCAACTTGATGATCAGCAATTATTTCATACAGTGGCTCATGCGCAATACAGTTTCGCGTTTTTCAGTCTGTTTACAAACATGTTTACTGACATACTTTTACTTTAAATTAACTTCATAACATCAGTCGAGGGTTTGAAATCACTCCTTTTTGTGACTAGACATGGTTTAATATCACAGAATGAGGAAGAAATCATACTATTTTGTAGTATCCAGTTAATTAGCATTGGATTATAAACATACTTTATGCTTCTTAAATACCCAGAATGGCTTGAAGAACACAAACAATCCATATATTGACACAAGTATTAGTTTATTGTGTTGATGTTTGATCTGTTTATCCATTTCTATCATCTTTATCCTCTTTTTCTTCAGTAATCTATATGTAGACTTTATATGCGAGAGCGCCCTCTAGCATCCAGTATGAATGAAACAGAAATAGCAATACAGTATGACGACCTCTGCTCTATTTGTTTTTTTTTTTTATTAATCAAATATAACAAACAACCAAAAAAGAAAACAGATTTTTTTCATCTCTCAGTGGATACTTGTGCATTATAAGTATAGTCACTAATATTGTTATAAATACCAGAAAATATTGCGATATATTTTTAAGTCCATATCACCCATCCTTAATAAGCAGCATAATCATAATAGAGCTGAATCTCACACAGAGCACTTTGCATGGCGGTTGTAATGAGTACGAGTGTGTAAAGAGTTAACGAGACTGATAATGATGGAGGTGTAGAACTGTGTAAATGACATGCACCGAGAGCTGGAGAGCCAAGCGTAACAGACACTGATGGAGCCGCAGGCGAGATGTGGAGTAACACTCCATGCTGGAGGTGTTAATGAGCACACACACATACACATGCATGCACACACACATTTTCAAACAGAGCTGAACTGCACAGATGTCCCCATTCAACACACTAACCAAACTGAACCAACAACAACACACATACACATACACACACACACACACACACACACACATTCAAACAGAGCAGAAATGCACAGATGTCCCCATTCAACACACTAAAACCAGTCCATCTGCATCCATCTATACACACAAAATGTGCAGAAATGAAATTATTTATATGCACATCTGAATTCATTTATATGTGCCATAACTTTATATTTTAACAAGTCACTAATGTTTAATTTTTTTTTTATTTTAGATTTTATATATCTTATTGTTTTTATTTTCTTATCCACCTTAAGGACTGTATATTTGTTTTGTTGTACCCGGATGTGTAAAGAATTCTGATGATGATGATTATGATGATTTTTATAAAACTATGCCATTAGAAATAACAACACTTTAAGACGTTTTTTGGGGGGAGTAAAATAAATGAGTAAACATGCCAGACAACTAAATGAATATAAATAAAATAAAAAATCCTTCCTTCAAATAAATAAATAAAAAGTAAATAAGGAGGAAAAGCAATATATTCCGAAATATTAACATGAATTAAAAGGAAATATTTTTTTGAATACAAAAAAAATACAAATTACAAAAAAAAAATACAAATAATAATAGAAAGAGTTGGAAATAAAATACTTCAATGGGTTTTCTATGCAACTAAATACAAACTGAAATCTTGAAAATCATGTATGAGTGTGTGTAAGAGTGTATGGGTGTTTCCCAGTACTGGGTTGTGGCTGGAAGGGCATCCGCTGCATAAAACATATCCTGGAATAGTTGGCGGTTCATTCTGCTGTGGTGACCCCTGATAAATAAGGGACTAAGCCGAAGGAAAATGAATGAATATAAATATTATTAGAAATCAATTTAGTTTTAAAATTAAAGATTTGTGTGCAGATTGTGTATATATATATATGTGTGAGCAATATCACACGAGTAGCAGTGCGATGTGGCTGTATATCAGCACTGGTGGGAGGCGTGCGTTGGCTTGAGGCCTAAGTGCCCCTCACCAGTATTGATATACAGCCATATCACACTGCTATGAGTGTGATATTGTGTTTATACAACATTTGACGGCATAATCGTGTATATAAAAAAGAAAATCAAACACTGAGAGTCTCAAAAATCCTTTTGTATGAGGAACTACTTTCTTCTGCCATTCCTTCACATCTGCAGCTGATGTCAGAACAGCAGAAACCGTTGCTCATTCACTAACGTCACTTTAGAGCTAGTGTTTGAATGATTCTTTAGCGTAATGTCTAAAGTGACGACAAAACAGCTGATTTTGCTCACATTTTAAGATTACAAGGCTGAACGGCATGAAATGCCATCAGTCTACAGAGATTTCCCAGTATTTTGCTGTTGCAATCGGGAGATCACAATAATTAACCCTGAAAAGCCAAAGCAAAGCAAACACTAGCAGATTACTATGGTATAAATACAGCACTACAAAATACAAAAGAGAGAGATCGACATAGAATCCCTGAATGGGATTAGCTTCATCATTCCTGATTTTTCCTCAAGCCTAATCACAGTAAACGAGAAACTGTATTGACAAAAACAAAGTAAGAGTAAAAGACGCAAGCAGACAACTTTGAGAGTAATATCTCGGCTAGAAGCGGCGCTGGAAATCAGTGACGGGTGAATAAAAAACGAGCGGCGCTGGCAGATGGAGAACGCATCGGCCATAAATCCAGAGCGGATAAAAAAGATGGCCCTCCAAATGGCAATGCATGATTTAGCCGGGATTTAATGGGACATTGATAAAGATGTGGAGAAGTTATACGAGGCACAGGGAGCAGAGACTAAGGCATTCTGGGTAATTGAAAGAAAAAATTATGCTGCTGAAATTGTGTTTTGTGTGTGTGTGTGTGTGTGTGTGGCCAGAGAGTGGGCGACAAAACACACACTCTATAAGAGCTGCTATAGTGAAGGACTATAGTGAACTGCACATCTGTAAAAACCAGCACATGAAAACTGACCTAAATAACCGATGAGACATGAAGACATTTACATTTATACATTTAGCACAACGCTTTCATCCAAAAGCAATTTACAATTGAGGAAAATAAAATCAAGTCAATTCTATATAATCTCTCAATTGGGCTAGAAATTGAAATGTTACTAGAAATAACAACACAAGTTTGTATTTACATTTAAAAATCTTGTCTATGTCTATTCTTGACATACACTCACCGGCCAGTTTATTAGGTACGCCTTACTAGTACCGGGTTGGACCCCCTTTTGCCTTCAGAACTGCCTTAATCTTTCGTGGCATAGATTCAACAAGGTACTGGAAATATAACCACCTGTAGGACACACTTCATGCACCAGGCATGTTGTTAGAAATACTTATATGCTTTATATGTTTGCTTCTATGTTTGGTTATATAACTGCTATTTTCATTTATAGCACTTCATTTTTGCATTGATATTTAATATCTCTTGTTTAAATACACTATGAACAGCAGCTATGCTAATTGTTTTCTTTGTTCTCTATTTCCACCTGGGGATACTCATCCCGAGGCCTCTAGAGATTGTGCAGCGCCACTGATGTGATCCAAGACCTGTGAAGAGATGATGCCAACCATCGAGGACCTCAAGGACAACACATATGAAGAGATGATGCCAACCATAGAGGACTTCGAGGACAACTCATACAAAGAGATGTAGAGATGAGCCCAACCATCGAGGACTTCCAGGACAATACATACACTTAATACACAAATACACTTCATTAAACATGAACACAGACATCACCTACATGCAATAAAATTGCAGGTTAACTATGTATATAATAACTTATATTTGATTGTAACTTTAACTTAATCTGATTGTAATGCAATAATGTGCACCTTTTGTAAAGCTGCTTGAAACAATAATTATAGTAAAAGGCGCTATACAAATAAATTTGAATTGAAGAAAAAAAAAAAAAACTCCACAATTGTGTTGTTTCAGCTCATTTTAAATAAGTAGTTTGGACAAGCAGCAATAACTTTTTTCTGAGTGTATGTTTAAATGAACCAGGACTGATTGCATTACTTACTTTTTTAATCCAGACCAAAAGAAACAAGAGAATCGAACTACAAAGTGTGAACGCACTTTGCCAAAATTCATTCATTCATTCATTTTCTTTTCGGTTTAGTCTCTTTATTAATCTGGGGTCGCCACAGTTGAATGAATCGCCAACTTATCCAGCATATGATTTACGCAGCAGATGCCCTTCCAGCTGCAACCCATCACTGGGAAACACCCATACACTACGGACAATTTAGCTTACCCAATTCCCCTACAGCGCATGTGTTTGGACTGTGGGGGAAACCGGAGCACCCGGAGGAAACCCACACAAACACGGGGAGAACATGCAAACTCCACACAGAAATGCCAACTGACCCAGCCGAGGCTCGAACCAGCGACCTTCTTGCTGTAAGGCGACAGCGCTACCCACTGCGCCACCGCGCCGCCCACTTAGCCAAAATATAAAATAATTATAGTTTGTTTTGTTATGTGTACATTTATTTGCTTTTTTTGATCCAAAGTGACATACATTGTGTTCCATAATGCAGTATTTATTTACGTTTTGAATTTGAACCCACGACTTTATCTAATTGGCCTAATCTTTAAGTATTAATTCAGTAATTCAGAAATATCGTTAATCGCAATACTCAATGACAATATCATGTATCGCATATTTTTCCAGTATCTAGGCCATATTATTTATAGTTTTTTCTCCAGGTGTGTGAGATTAATCCACTAATCCGGCTTCATTTAACAGCACTTACTCTGATTACACACACACACACACTTCTCTATGCTGCTCAAATACTGAATGTACTGAGAATCCTTCTAATTAGCTACAATATCATTTACATGGAGAAAGGGAATTACATCTCTCTCTCTCTCTCTCTCTCTGAACGTGTGATAAGGCTTTATCTCTTTCCATGTGCAGGCTTTTGATCCGTCTTTCTCCCAGCATGCTTCATCCTTCAGCGTTCCTCGTCTCTGGCTTTAATTACGCCAGCTCCTCCTCATATCTACACACACACACACACACACACAGACTATTCATGCATAGACAGTAACATTGAAATACACCAGCAGACGGACACTCATTCTGCTTTATCCTCATTATGATCTGGGGGAATCAAATCAACTCTGAATGAACACCAACAGAAGTCTGAGAATAGTCAGGAGTTTGAAAGACGTCTGCAATGATTTGATCTAAAATTAGTATTAAATGCTGATTTTAGTTATTTTTTATAACAATATTTTACATTTATTTACATTTTTATGTGCATTTTTTGTGTGTAAGCATTTGTCCAATCTCCTAATTTAAACATTATTAAATGTATGCAGTTTTATTTGTGCAGTTTTTATTACATTTGTGAAATTACTAGTTGAATATTATTAAAATTCTGAGAATAGTCAGGAGTTTGAAAGAAGTCTGCATTGATTTGATCTAAAATTAGTATTAAATGCTGATTTTAGTTATTTTTTATAACAATATTTTACATTTATTTACATTTTTATGAGCATTTTTGTGTGTAAACATTTGTCCAATCCCCTAGTTTAATAATTATTTAATGTATGCAGTTTTATTTGTGCAGTATTTATTACTGTACATTTGTGAATTACTAGTTGAGTGTTATTAAAGTTCTGAGTCACGAGGTTGAAAGACGTCTGCATTGATTTGTTCTAAAAATATTATTAAATGCATATTTCTCTACAGTTTTTATCATTTTTTTACATTTATTTAAGTTTCTATACGTGTATTTTTTTGTGCATTAGTCAAATACCTTAATTAAAAAATTATTAAATGTATGCAGTTTTGTATGTGTAGTTTTTATTACTACACAGTTTTATTATGTTATTAAAACTGGTAAATAAACTTACTTAGATTATACATATATATATATATATATATATAATTCATATATTATTCATTCATTTTCCTTCGGCTTAGTCCCTTTATTCATCAGGGGTCGCCACAGCGGAATGAACCACCAACTTATCCAGCATATGTTTTACACAGCAGATGCCCTTCCAGCTGCAACCCAGTAGTGGGAAACATCAATACACACACACTCTCATACACTACGGCCAATTTAGTTTATCCAATTCACCTATAGCGCATTTGTTTGGACTGTGGAGGAAACCGGAGCACCCGGAGGAAACCCACGCCAACACGGGGAGAACATGCAAACTCCACACAGAAATGCCATCTGGCCCAACCAAGACTCGAACCAGCAACCTTCTTGCTGTGAGGCCACAGTGCAACCACTGAGCCACCGTGTCGCCCCTCATAAATCATTTTTATATCATTTTAATTTTGATATTAAACAAATAAATGTTATATTTTAAATTTGTGCAGTTTTTGTTATATTTATGCAGTTCTCTGATACCAGAATTATTAAATGACATGATATTTAGTGTAGATTGGAGCAAATCTTTATTTATTCTGTTTATCCTGGCTGACTGTTAAAAAATTGGTGCTTAAATGTTGCGTAATGGAGTACACTGCAAAAAAAATATTTTGCTCACTTAAATGTTTCAGTTGAACCAATTTAACTTTTCAAGTCATTTTAACTTGCATCAATTGAGCGGACTTAAACATCAACTTAAAATTGGTTTAATTTAAAGTTAAAGTCGCCACACAACTGTGTTTAAACCCCTTATGAAAGTGATTTTTGCATAACAGATGCCCTTTAAACAAAAAGCATGTTGTTTTAAATTAAAGAAAGCATTGAGAAAATTGTGGGTTCACTAGTACTGATATCATAATCAGAATCGGTTTTATTGCCAAGTGTGCTTACACACACAAGGAATTTGTTTTGGCTACAGAAGCTTCCAGTGTACATAAAGTGACAAGAGACAACACAAAATAAATATGGGAAAAATACGACACATTAAACAGAGATGCAGTTAGTCAAAAAGCTCTGAATGTTGAATTGTTTGTACAGATTTGTTATAAATATGCAAGTTTTAAGGTGCTGTGTCCAAATGCGTATGGAGAAAGTATTGCACTGTATATTGTTATAAGGTGCTGTGTACAAGTGCGTAAGAGAAAATCATCATATCAATAAAATCTCAGTAGTATAAACTAATGCATTGTTCTGAACACAGCATGCATGTGGATGAAGTCCAGTCCACAACATTTAGACCAACATAAAAGTAGAGGAGATGTTGAAGAGCATTTCTGTGCACAGGACACTTTTCTGCTCCATTAACCTCCAATAATCCTCCTCTCAGTTTTTCCCGGGTTAGTTAAATTAACCAGAGCCTGTATTCTCCAATGTCAAAACACACACATCAGCACACATCTGGATCAATCGCAACGAATGAGACCTAAACCAGCAGGACTGTGAAACACCATCCTCTAAATCTGGTCAATGAAAATAGTGTGTTTTATTGTCTATTTTTGGATAGTCCAGGGAATGAAATACTTAGAAATGAAAAGTCCTTGATCTCATTTGATTGTTTTTTACTTTTTGAATCCTCTGAACTTGACGGACACGATCCAAAAGATTATTTATGACGAATGAATGATGCGTGTGGTTTATTTAGAGCCGAAAAAAGCAAAAGCAGAAAACTGAAGACTCGTGACTAATATTGAATGAACTCAACAGAGGGAATTATAAATGTTGATTTTGTATTTATGTAACTGTTTTTATAGAGGATAATATTTAATATGTTGGATGTTGAAGACTATTGGTAAAATTTAACAACTGAGAGCACAATTTCTATAGGACTGGTCCATACAAGACCTTGAAAAAAAACAAAAATGTTTCTTAAGAACTAGAATGTATTTAATATCTTTATTAACGCTTCTTGAGGTAAAGCCATGCAAACTTTGAAGAAGAAAAAAAAAAGGGCACTCGGACAGGTCTGTTCTGTGCTGTTGTGCAAATATATATTTTTGTTCAATAACTAGCAGAGATATTAAAAATATATATAGTAACAGTAGTTAAATACAATGGTATAGTAATATAACTTCCTCCAATACTTATGTTAATTTTTTAGCAAAAACTGATTCAAGCCTTCATGTAAAAAAAAACTATAATAAAAACTGCAAATTAAATAAAAATAGTAGAAAAATATCACATTATAAAATATTTAGATTATAAATGAGAGGTTTTGGATTATAAAATAAAATAAATAAATAGGTAAATACAAAAAATTTTAAAATATATTTATTTATTTACCTTGTTTGTATTTACCTATTTTATAAAATGAAGGGACTGGCATTTTCCTGAATAAAATTAAAAATTAAAAATTAAAATAAAAAATAAAAAATAAAAAATAAAAAATAAAAAATTAAAAATTAAAAATTAAAATTAAAAATTAAAAATTAAAAATTAAAAATTAAAAATTAAAAATTAAAATTAAAATTAAAATTAAAATTAAAATAAAATAAAATAAACAAAACAAAATATATATATACATATATACATACATATATATACATATATACACATATACACATATACACATATACATATATACATATATACACATATACATATATACATATATACACATATACATATATACATATATACACATATATATATATATATATATATATACACATATATACATATATACATATATATACATATATACATATACACATATATATATATACACATATATATATATATATATAAAACAACAACAATATAAAACAAAACATAATAAAAAACACAAAACAAAATAAAAATAAATAAAACAATTGAAAACAAAAAATAAACAATATAACAAAACAAAACAAAACAAGACTATAAGCTGCTAACGTTTTTTTCAAGCATTCAATAAGAATCAAACTACAAGATGTTGCATTTCACCACGACCCTGATTTTCTGCTTGAGCAATGAGAAGAACACTTATACTGATGTTGTGTATTTACTGAAAGCCTGTCTTGGCCAATCAGCATCCAGCAGATCCAGTTGTATTTTATAAAGCAGAAGAAAAAAAAAAAAAAAAGAAAAAAAAACTCACAGCAGCATCTCAATTCAGTTCAGCACAAGACTGTCTGTGCCACTCTCTGAATCTCAATAGACACTCACGGGTGAAACCCAGGGCACGCACGCACGCACGCACACACACACACAGACAGACTGCAAGAGAACTGCTGTTGCTGTTTGAGCTTGAAACAGATCTGCAAATGAGGAGTTTGTCTCTATTTCAGTAACAGTTTCTGAATGACCTTAAATTCCTCCAGCGTAGTTCTTAGTTTTCTTCTGGGACACGTCATGGTCTCATAAATTTAAATATTAACTAATAAAGCTCTAATCATACATTCATTCATTTTCTTTTCGGCTTAGTCCCTTTATTAATCTGGGGTTGCCACAGCGGAATGAACCGCCAACTTATCCAGCATATGTTTTACACAGCGGATGCCCTTCCAGCTGCAACCCATCACTGGGAAACATCCATACACACTCATTCACACACATACACTACGGACAATTTAGCTTACCCAATTCACCTATACCACATGCCTTTGGACTTGTGGGGGAAACCGGAGCACCCGGAGGAAACCCACGCGAACACGGGGAAAACATGCAAACTCCACACAGAAACGCCAACTGACCCAGCCGAGGCTCGAACCAGCGACCTTCTTGCTGTGAGGTGAACGTGCTACCCACTGCGTCACCGTGCAGGCCCTCTAATCATTCATAACTAATTAAAAAATTGCATTGATGGATTGACAGATTTTCTTCTGGCAGACATACACAGTTATGTATTTGTGAAAAAATAAAAAAAAATAATAAAATGAAATAAAAATTAATAAATAAATAAAAAATTATAATAATAATAAAATAAAAATAACAACAATACAATTAATTAAATTAAATTTATGAGTTCACATTTAGATATTGCTTGATACTAATAGCAGGTTTGGCATGCTGTCCCGAGAGAGAACCCTGAGCTCGGAGATAATTGAGCCCCGGCTCCCCCCTGGTCAATGAGCATGTAAGAGGGTACGAGATCAGGTAGTTCTAGTTCGAGAGCTCCCCCTGGTAAAGGAGGAAAAGGGGGAGATGAGGTGGATGGGGGATTTTTCAAAAAACGAAGATAAGAGAGTAATGCTAGTCGGGCTATTTATAGTGAGTTTCGAATAATCTGATTGGCTTACTAATGGTTACAGATGAGAGACCAGCTGCGATCAATCATATCACATGCTCCTCTCGAAATTAGTTTGTGAAACTTCATTTATAAATAGATAAATACAAACGTTACTGTAAAAAGTTTTAAAATGACCCACAATGCAGTGCATATTACAGTGGTGAACTGTAAAGAACGCATATGGTATTTTCCTAGGTGTTTCTGCAGTAAATAACTGTAAAATTGCGGCAAAGTCTAACAGTGTAAATAGTCTAAAATATTTTTAAAACAATTCAAATTAAAGCTTAATTAAAATCTAATCGTTTAATTAAAACTGTAAATTATAAATGAGAACTGTTAGAGTTGAAGTCAACATTATTACCTGTGAATTTTGTTTTCTTTTTCCAATATTTCTCAAATGATGTTTAACAGATTCAGGAATTTTTCACAGTATTTCCTATAATATTTTTTCTTCTGGAAAAAGTCTTATTTGTTTTATTTCGGCTAGAATAAAAGCAGTTTTTATTTTTTTTAAAGCATATAAGCTCAATATTATTCGCCCCCTTAAGCAATATTTGTTTTGGATTGTCTCCAGAACAAACCACTGTTATACAATGACTTGCCTAATTACCCTAACTTTACCCTAATTAACCTAATGAAGCCTTTAAATGTCACTTTAAGCTAAATACTAGTATCTTGTAGAATATCTAGTCAAATATTATGTGCTGTCATCATGGCAAAGAGAAAAGAAATCAGTTATTAGAAATGAGTTATTAAAACTATTATGTTTAGAAATGTGCTGAACAAAATCTTCTCTCCATTAAACAGAAATATACAGAGTGGCTAATAATTCAGAAGGCCTAATAATTCTGACTTCAACTGTATATTACTGCAGAATAAACATACACTGCTGATTGTGAAAGTGCTGTTTGTTCAGATGATGAATGCTGGAGTCCGAGGAATATAAATATGAGGTTTTAATGCTGAATGAGGGCAGTGTGACGGACAGATGGCTTTTCAGGGATTACGCAGAGAGTGTGTGTGTGTGCTTTTTGAGAGCAATAACACGAGCATCTCTCTCTGCTGAACTCAATAGTACACTGCCGTTTCAGCCGTATATGAGAGCGCGCATGTAATAATCCTGCACAAGTCAATAAAACATTTTAAGTTCAAGTTCAAAGTTGACACCCGAAATGACGTCAAAAGCTGTTTTGAAAATGTGATTCGAGAAGATTTACGGAGAATTGCATCTTAATTTTCAGAGCATTTCTCACATATGATGATTGTTTTTATATATATAATACTGGAGCTCTTGGAAAAGAGAGATGTGAACAGTTTTACACTATTTTCACCTTTCCCCGTAATTAAACATAATAACAATATTCAGTCCTTTCATCTGAAATTAGAATTAGGAGTCTTAGCTAAAAAATCTAGGAAAAAAAATACAAGGAAAATAAATAAATATATATTTTTTAAATATTAATAAAAAGCATGCATCACGTACGTATTGTAAATACTACATTGGCACACAAGGGACTGACTTTTCTCTGACAGATAAATAAAATAAAATAAAATAATAATTATATAAAATAAAATAAAGGTAAATACAAACATGGTAAATACATAAATCTATTTTAAAATATATTAAAATATTTTTATTATTATAAATACATTTTATTTTACTTTATTTTATTTTATTTTATTTTATAAAATGAAGGTACTGGCATTTTCCTGACAGACAAAAGCAAAAATAAAATAAAATAAAATAAAATGATGATTTTTATTCATATTTTAAAATAGATTTATTTTTATTTTATTTTATTTTATTATTTTATATTATTTTATTTTATTTTTCTTGACAGACATAAGTAATTATAAAAATAAAATAAAATAAACAATAATATAATAAAAATGTAATATTCATTCATTCATTTTCTTTTCAGCTTAGTCCCTTTATTAATCTGGGGTCGCCACAGCGGAAGGAACCGCCAAATTATCCAGCATATGTTTTACACAGCGGATGCCCTTCCAGCTGCAACCCATCACTGGGAAACACCCATACACTATGGCCAGTTCATCCAATTCACCTATAGCGCATGTGTTTGGACTGTGGGGGAAACCGGAGCACCCGGAGGAAACCCACGCCAACACGGGGAGAACATGCAAACTGACCCAGCTGATGCTCGAACCAGCGTCCTTCTTGCTGTGAGGAGACACTGCGCCGCCCAAAATGCAATATAATATATAATATTACATTTATATATAATATAAAATAAATTAATGCAAATTATTTAATAGAATAAAATAAAATATTAAATAAATATAAAATATTAAATAAATAAAACTTATTTTAGAGGTTTTGAAAAATAAAGTAAAATTAAATTAAATTAAATTAAAGCTCTAATCATACAAAATTGATTGAAAAATGTCATTGATGGGACTGACTTTCCCCTAGCGGGCACAAGCAATCTTTGTGATTGATTTCTGACTGATTTCACAAACTGATTTCACAAACTGACTGATTTCACAAAATCAGTCTTTGAATCTGAATTAAACAAGGCATCTTATAACAAGCATGAATTATTAGATATATCTAATTATCAGAGTCCCACATGCTAACAATCATCTCATTTCACTCTGTCTGAATCTCTCCAGAGGAATCCAGCAGAAACAGCCACCAAATTAATATTTAATTCAAGCATAAGCACAAACTCACGCCATTATAAAAATAGTATAATGAAAAACTGTAAATTCAATTAAAAAAATGAGAAATATATGAAAAAAAAAATTTTGTTTAAAATATTGTTATTCCACAAAAATTTAAATGAAAATCATTCCAAATAATAACAATAATAATAATAATAATAATAATAATAATAATAATAATAATTCATTTATGTAGCACTTTTCTGGACACTCAAAGCGTTTTACACATTTTTTGGGGGGGAATCTCCTCATCCACCACCAGTGTGCAGCATCCACCTGGATGACGCGACGGCAGCCATATTGCACCAGACCGCACACCACACACCAGCTGATTGGTAAAGAGGAGGACATCATTCAAAAAATAAAGCTTAATTAAAACTGTAAATTATAAATGAGAACAGTAATATAACTGTAAAATGAAATAAAATAAAAAATGAAATAAAATTAAATTAAAATATCTTGAATGAAGTATATTATTTCAATGAAAATCAATGCAAAATAAAGTAAAAATTTTTTTTCATTATTTTAATGATAAAATGAAATAAAACAAAATAAATATAAAATATAAAATAAATAAAATGTATTTTATTTTACTTTTCTTTTTTGGCAAAAACTGATTCTAACTTTTGTGCATCTAAAAAACTATAATGAAAAACTGCTAATTAAATAAAAATAGTACAAAATATTACATTA
>CAIGQV010000355.1:1706497-1718997 GCA_903798115.1 Danio jaintianensis | reverse complement strand
GTAATTTTTGGAAATTGCATGGCTTACATACCTGTTAGTTTCATGCCAGTAATATGGTTTGCTCTTTATAATGCAGCCATGTTGTGTATGTGTGTGTTAGGGTTGTCACGATACTGGAATTCGGTACCAATCGATACTGAAGTTTTAAAAACATCCATTTCCTGCTGACATTTGAGCGCTGTTGAGCGTTCTTAAACAGTGCTGATTTGCCAGTAAACAGCGGTGAGTTCGGTGAACTGATGACCTTCACGGCCAATCACAGTCATTTCTGTTGAGCACGTGAACGCAATGGCAAATCAGCGCTGTTTAAGAATGCTCAACAGCGCTCAAATGTTAGCAGGAAATGGATGTTTTTAAAACTTCAGTATCGATTGGTACCGAATTCCAGTATCGTGACATCCCTAGTCTGTGTGTGTGTGTGTGTGTGTGTGTGTGTGTGTGTGTGTGTGTGTGTGTGTGTGTGTGTGTGTGTGTGTGTGTCCGGAGTAACAGCTGACAGGTCGGGAACACTGACGCTATATTTCAACGTCTAATTCAGTGTCTTCTGTCAGATAAGGAGAGCGTTTTTCTCTCGCACTTGAACCGCATCTAACAGAAGCATGACGGCTATAACACACACCTTTCAAAATTGAAGTTTTGCATCACAAAAACACTCCGTAAGCCACTCAAAACAATATTGACACCTATTTGAGAAAAGCTGCTCTGGCTGATGGCAATTCTAAACGGAAGTTCTAAGCATCCTACCGGAAGGCGCTGGTCACTTTGCCCCCCTCCATGCAGCAACGAAGAAAAAGGTCTATATCTAAGTGCAAACATTTTATTTGCATTAAAACTGCAGGACATCCAGGGAACGGAGTGGACCAAAAAACAAAAAATTGTATTTATTATTTTTTAGGCATTTTTTATTGATTGATTTATTTAATTCATCTTTATTAATATTTTTTATTTATATTTATAGAAATGTTTTATTATATTTATTTATTATTTGTATATATTGATTGATTTTCATTCATTCATTCATTTTCTTTTCGGCTTAGTCCCTTTATTAATCAGGGGTCGCAGCAGAATGAACCGCCAACTTATCCAGCATGTGTTTTACGCAGGGATGCCCCTTCAGCTGCAACCCATCACTGGGAAACACCCATAAAATCTTGCATTCACACTCACACACTACGGATAATTTAGCTTATTCAATTCCCCTATAGCACATGTGTTTGGACTGTGGGGGAAACCGGAGCACCCAGAGGAAACCCACACCAACACGGGGAGAACATGCAAACTCCACACATTATTATTATTATTATTAATTTCATTACTAATAATAATAATAATAATAATAATAATAATAATATCACAATTTTATTTTTTATATATATATATATATATTTCATTATTATTATAGATATAACATTATTTTATTATTATTATTATTGTTTATTTTTGTTATTATTATTATTATTATTAATATTATTCATTTCGCTTTAGACATAATCAAAGAATATTACTTTTATCATCACCAACTTTTGTATTATGATTATGATTATTACAATTTTACATGTTTTATTGCTATTATTATTATTATTATTGCTGTTGTTGTTTTGTTATTATTATTATTATTTATTTCATTACTAGGGCGTCATGGTGGCACAGTGGGTAGCACGATTGCCTCACAGCAAGAAGGTCGCTGGTTCGAGTCCCGGCTGGGTCAGTTGGCATTTCTGTGTGGAGTTTGCATGATCTTGCTACCCACTGTGCCACCGCATTTGTTTATATTTATATAAATGTTTTATTATATTTATGTATTATTTGTATATATTGATTGATTTTATTTTTATTAATTATATTATTTATAGTTTTTATTAATTTAATTTTTTTTTCATTTTTATTAATTATAATTTTTATTTATTGTCTTAATCATTTGTATTGATTCGTTCCATTCATTCATTCATTCATTCATTCATTTTACACCAGAATCAAGACTATCTTATACTATTATAAGACTACATAACGGCGAGAATGGAAATTGAATTAAGATTTTTTTATTTATTTATTTATTTTTATTTATTTATTTACATTTTTGTTTAATTTAATTTAATTTTCATCCAGCTTCTCATATAAATATTTTCACACCTAAATCCATCAGATTACAGAAGTGAATGTGTGTGCGTGTGCTTATGTATGTATATGTGTGTGCGTATGTGTGTGCATGCGCATATGTGTGTGTTTGTGTGTGTGTGTGTGTGTGTGTAAAAGGAAGGGAGTCCACCGGAAACACTTTGAGATTGAATCTGCCTCAACACATCGGTTTAACGGTTCTTGCTCAACATATATATCAAGTTAGAGAGAGTCTGCTTCTAATAAACACAGAGAAAGAGAGAGTTTCACTTTATTTCCGCACACTCTTCTTCTTCTGTGGAGGAAACCACGCCTTAACATTTCCTTCACAAGACTGAATGCAGATCTGAACCAAACGCTTGCAGGAAAACATGCAAACACAAATGAAGTGTCAGACTACACAGGGCAAAATGCTAAGGATTATTTCTGGCCAGTGGAAAGGATTTTTACTTGCTCCACTAAAATTAAAATGGAGTTTTTTCTTAGCCACGTATTTTAAATAATGTGTCAAAACATTATAAATAAACATTATTAATTTAGTGTTCAGCATATATGAGTTCACCCGTCACAAATCTATCTTTTAAATGAATATTTCCTATAGGAAGCTTTACAATATTATATTTGTGCATATGCATTATATTAGTCAGTGCTAAAGGCAAATCTGGAGCTAATCGAACAAAATAACTTAAGATAACGGTTTAAAAATGAGTAGCCCAAATTTATGTTAGGGAAAAATATAAAATGAAAATTTTAAAGAGGAAGAATTAAAAGAAACAAAATAAAATACAAAAATTTTGTTGAAATTTTGTAGTTTGTATTTTTTTTCATTGTATGTTCATTTACATGTATTATCTTTCTATTTATAGTTGGTTTAAAATATATAGTATGTTTGGTGACTAAAATATTATTTTAATAAATATATTTGTTTAATCAATCTGTTTTGTTCAAATGCACCAAAATATATGACCTATATTCACTGAGAAATGTTCATAATGGGGTGTACTCATTTATGCTGAGCACTGTACATATACACTTTTCTTCATTAATTCGTTCATTAATTTTCCTTCGGCTTAGTGTTTATTTCAGAGGTCACCACAGCGAAATGAACCGCCAACTATTCTGGCATATGTTTTACGCAGTGGATGCCCTTCCAGAAACAACCCAGTACTGGGAAACACCCATACACACTCATTCACAGACACACACATACACTACGGCCAATTTAGTTCATTCAATTCCCCTATAGCGCATGTGTTTGGACTGTGGGGGAAACCGGAGCACCCGGAGGAAACCCACGCCAACACGGGGAGAACATGCAAACTCCACACAGAAAGGCCAACTGGCCCAGCCGGGACTCAAAACAGCGACCTTCTTGCTTCTTACAGTGCTAACCACTGAGCAACCATGCCGCCCCCATAACTTTTCTACTTAAAAAAAAAAAAAAAGTTTTAAAAACTATAATAAACTAAGGCAGCGCGGTGGCGCAGTGGGTTATGCTGTCGCCTCACAGCAAGAAGGTTCGAGCCTCGGCTGGGTCAGTTGGCATTTCTGTGTAGAGTTTGCATGTTGGCGTGGGTTTCCTCCGGGTGCTCCGGTTTCCCCCACAAGTCCAAACACATGCGCTATAGGGGAATTGGGTAAGCTAAATGGTCCGTAGTGTATGTGTGTGAATGAGGGTGTATGGGTGTTTCCCAGTGATGGGTTGCAGCTGGAAGGGCATCCGCTGCGTAAAACATATGCTGGATAAGTTGGCGGTTCATTCCGCTGTGGCGACACCTGATTAATAAAGGGACTAAGCCGAAAAGAAAATGAATGAATGAATGATAAACTAAAAGTTAAGCAAAATTAATACCAGGGTTGTCACGATACTGTAATTCGGTACCAATCGATACTGAAGTTCTAAAAATGTCCATTTCCCACAAATACAGGGACACTGGAGCGTTTCAAAGCCACGTCTCATCAGCGGATCGCTCGTATGTCAGCTTATAGACAAACCAGCTGAACGACGTGACTTTGAAACACTTGAGCTTGTCCCTGTATCTGTGGTTACAGTCAGTAAACAGCGGTGAGTTCGGTGAACTGATGACCTTCACGGCCAATCACAGTAATTTCTGTTGAGCACGTGAACACAACGGCAAATCAACGCTGTTTAAGAACGTGCTCAACAGCGCTCAAATGTTAGCGGGAAATGGACGTTTTTAAAACTTTAGTATCGATTGGTACCAAATTCCAGTATCGTGACAACACTAAATACCATTTTTACAATTATTTAAGACCTACAATTTCATATTTCAGTGAATTTAAGACTTTTTAGGACCTAAAAATTTGTTTTTTAAAATGTAAGACTTTTCAAAGACCCCATAGACAGCAGCATACACACACGCACACACACGCACACGCACAATTAATGAACATATTAATATATTCAGTCAAAGAATGTTAAATGTACAGACACACACACACACAACTATATAGAGTCAAAGAATGTTGTTTTCCTGTTATTTAAAGCGTGTAAACTACAATATTGAGCTTTAATCTTGACTTCAATCTTAATTTTATTGCAAATCAAATCACAAATAGCGGTCCAAAAAAAGAAAAAATGTGATATTTTCCCTAAATCCTAAACACACACCTACATACACACACACACGCACACATACACACGCACACAGCTCTGCTCCAGAATTGAAGACTGCAAGCCGAAGATCATTAACTCAGAGTCGTGTATTATAGCATATTATGCAAATGAGTGCTCATCAGTAATGCTTCACTGCAGAGAAAGAAAACTGACAGCTTATACACGCACACACACACACATACACACACAGAACATCACACTCAATTTATGTAAAAAACACTATAATACTACTATTAAGTCTTTTAAGACTTAAAGAGCATAAAAATGCTACAAAAAATACTGACAATTATATAAAATAAATTATTTAAAAATATATATATATATATTATATATTATTTTATATATTTAATAGCTTGGTTTAAGACAGGATACTTAAATTTGGACATAAAAAAATACTGGTGTCTGTCCATCTTGAAACAAAACAAGATATGGGCATATTTTAAGATGATGATTATTATTATTATTATTATTATTATTATTATTATTATTATTAATATAGCACAAAAATAGTACAAAAAGTACATAAAATTGATTTTAAAATATAATTATTATAAATAACTATTAACTAACGTAATTGCAAAGTTAAAAGAAATTAAGGATTTATTTCATTTTAATTGTAAATCGAACAATGAACAAACTAATAAATCCAAATATATTTAGTAAAATACAGTAACCTATAGTATAGTTTATAATTATAATAAAACATTGTGATATATCAAAAGAACAGAAGTAAATATTCATTTTAATTCTAACAGAGATTAATTAAAATCTTAAAAAGCTCAATTTGCAGCAGCAGAAATGTATCCAATAAAATGGATTGGTTCATAAACCACAGCCACATATAAACAGGGTCTTATAAAAAGTTATTATTTTCAAAGTTTTAAGTTACTCATCAACTAAATCAGAGAAGTTTTGTGTTCTCCTTTTGCCCGGTATATGAGAAGTGATGCTTCATTAATTGTCACTTCATCTAATGTCTACAAAACACAGACGTAAAGTCATTAAACACGACTGAAAAGCATATTTTGCTGGTTGTTTGTGAGTAAATTAAGTGTGCAGATTGTGTCACTCCCACACACACACAGACACACACATTACACAGAGAAATGATCCGCATCCTCTGGGCTGAAAACGTTCAGCGTTCTGCTGTTTGATTAACAGTCTAATTGTGTTAGTAATGAACAAAACAGCTTCCCAAAAGCACTAAACATCCACTTCATTAAAAACTATTTCCAGCAATGTCACCCCGGTGCAAAATCAGTGTCAGAAGACCCTCACGATCACTCAACATCAGCCAGCACACAATACACTACAACCAGATAAACACTCAATAAAACAACAAATAAGATTACTTTAAAGCTGTATCGCAAACGAGTCTTATTTAATAGCTAAAAAACTTCTTTAATATAATTTTGCAATAATAATAATAATATTAATAATACAGATAACCATCCTTTTTCAGCAATCCAGTTTGTTTTCTAGTTTTTTTTTTTTCCAGATTTGTTTCTTCAATACTTGATGTAAGAACATGATTTCTGAAAACCAAAGCTCCAGTTTTTGTAATTTCCCTATTTTTTTTCCCCCAATTGTATTCTTAAATGCACAAAATTATAAACAAGATATCTGAAAATTGCTATCATTGTGCAAATAAACTCTAAAAACATCCATTCTTGCATATATAATATAATATAATATAATATAATATAATATAATATAATATAATATAATATAATATAGGCGGTTCATTCCGCTGTGGTGACCCCAGATTAATAAAGGGACTAAGCCGAAAAGAAAATGAATGAATAATATAATATAATATAATATAATATAATATAATATAATATAATATGGGGCCGCACGGTGGCTCGGTGGTTAGCATTGTGGCCTCACAGCAAGAAGGTCGCTGGTTCAAGTCCTGGCTGGGCAAGTTGGCATTTCTGTGTGGAGTTTGCATGTTCTCCCCATGTTCGCGTGGGTTTCCTCCGGGTGCTCCGGTTTCCCCCACAGTCCAAACACATGCGCTATAGGTGAATTGTATAAACTAAATTGTCCGTAGTGTATGTGTGTAAATGGGAATGTATGGGTGTTTCCCAGTACTGGGTTGCAGCTGGAAGGGCATCCGCTGCTTATAACATATGCTGGATAAGTTGGCGGTTCATTCCGCTGTGGCGACCCCAGATTAATAATAAGGGACTAAGCCGAAAAGAAAACGAATGAATGAATGAACTTAATTAATTATTTACTTAATTTATTTATTCATTTATTTATTTATTTTATTTATTTACATATTTATTTATTTTTTAATAAAATAAATTAGGATTTTATTGTTTTTGTATTTTAAATATTTTTTTCCTGATTTTTACTTTATGTTGTTGTTATTCCTCTCCTAATCTTAAAGCTAATTTACATTTTTAAAATGTTTGGAAAAAAACGAATATAAAATGTCAAATAAATATTGTCTCCGCATAGTTCTATAAACTCAATACATCATATTTAAAATATATAATTACTATTTTTAAAATATCAATAATTACACATTTTAGATTATGATAATGAGAAATCACTTAATAACTTCTATAAAAATAGAATAACTCTCAATACGTTTGCTGTTCTTTTGATATCGGCTAAAATACAGTACGTCCTGGACATTTTCCAGAACATTTCAATCTCACTCAAAACAGTGTATGAAATAAAAAACAGAATTACTCATCAAACTGCATGATCTCTCCAGGATAAACATCAAATGAGCTTAAGCTTGACCTGATCAAATAATAATTCATCGCCAAATACTTCAAATGCTTCTCTTTGAACGCTGAAAATGAACAAAAAAACACAAAAGCAAAATAACAAAACCCTCTTTCACACAACAGATTCAGGATTAGAGGAATAAAAGCATGAAGAGACGAGAGGAGAAAACACTCAAAGGCTTCACAACAACTTCATCCACAAAAAAAGCATTTCTACTTTGTTGAAAAAGCAAACGTCACGTTCACAGCGATGCACTTCAATACACGCATAAAAAACAGAAACATTTCAGAGTTTAAAAATCAGCACAACTAAACCACAAACCACTGTTTCTTCTGAAATCGGATGTATTTCTGACTGAAACTCATCACAGATGCACACGATGAAGCGTTATGACTTTTATTCATTCTCAGGATATGAAATCTTCAAGTGAAAACTAAATTGTGGGCGGCATGGTGGCTCAGTGGTTAGCACTGTCGTATCTCGAGCTGATGCTGTGGTCGTCATGGAGAAACGGAGTGCATGAGACTGATTCCTGAATGACCACTGTGATAAACGAGTCCCCACATTGATTCTGCGGGCCAACCTGACTGCCCGCCGGTGCCCTACTCACACCTGCAGCTTCTCCACGATGGATGTCCAGCTTCTTCAGCCTCCAGCGCCTAGACTGCAGCTCTGAACAGGAAGTTTGGCCAGACGAAAAATGGTCGTGCCTAACAGAGCCTAGTTTCTCTCGAGGTTTTTTTTTCCCTTCACTTCGTCAATTGTCCCAAGAGCCAGTTTCTGTGCCCGACGATCGGGTTGTCGTGGTCCTAACCTTCGACCACCACCCGTTCCACAATGCACCGGCCCCTTACGGCTCCCCCTGCAGGTGGTGGGCCTGCAGGAGGATGGTCCCACGTCGCTCCTTCGGGCTAAGCCCGGCCGGGTTCCGTGGGAAAAAACCCGGCCACCAGGCGCTCGCATACGAGCCCCTACCCCAGGCCTGGCTCCAGGGTGGGGCCCCGGCTGCGCCATACCGGGCGACGTCACGGTCCTCGATGTTTTGACACTCATAAGGGGTTTTTGAACCGCACTTAGTCTGACCTGTCACCTAAGACCTGTTTGCCTTGGGAGACCCTACCAGGGGCATTAGCCCCCGACAACATAGCTCTTAGGATCACTCAGGCACTCAAACCCCTCCACCACGATAAGGTGACGGTTCAAGGAGGAGCGGTCGATTTACCGGTCTATCTACGTTCCTACTCTCACCTATGGTCATGAGCTTTGGGTCATGACCGAAAGGACAAGATCTCGGATACAAGCGACCGAAATGAGTTTCCTTCGCAGGGTGGCAGGGCGCACCCTTATAGATAGGGTGAGGAGCTCTGTCACCCGGGAGGAGCTCGGAGTAGAGCCGCTGCTCCTCCACATCGAGAGAAGTCAGCTGAGGTGGCTCGGGCATCTGTTTCGGATGCCTCCTGGACGCCTACCTAGGGAGGTGTTCCAGGCATGTCCCACCGGGAGGAGGCCTCGGGGAAGACCCAGGACACGCTGGAGGGACTATGTCTCTCGGCTGGCCTGGGAACGCCTCGGGATCCCCCCGGAGGAGCTGGAGGAAGTGTCTGGGGAGAGGGAAGTCTGGGGTTCTCTCCTAAGACTGCTGCCCCCGCGACCCGGCCCCGGAAAAGCAGATGAGAATGAATGAATGAATGAACTTCGTCAATTGGAGAAGTTTTTTTTCCTGGCCACTGTCGCCACTGGCTTGCTCGGATCAGGACGTGTGAAGCTGTGCTTCGGTGGATTTGCTCTACAGTGTTTGAACTTTCAGCAGTGAAACTTAAACCACACTGAACTAAACTAAAATGAACTTCAACTCTGAAATCTGAACTTTACTAGAACTATGTTAAGCTGCTTTGACACAATCTACATTATGAAAAGCGCTATATAAATAAACTTGACTTGACTTGACATGCGCTATAGATGAATTGGGTAAACAAAATTGGCCAGTGTGTGTGAATGTGAGAATGTATGGATGTTTCCCAGTACTGGGTTTGCGGCTGGAAGGCTGCGTAAAACATATGCTGGAATAGTTGGCGGTTCATTCCGCTGTGGCAACCCCTGACAAATAAGGGACTAAGCCGAAGGAAAATGAATGAATGAAAACTGAATTGCTGAAATAAAGAAGTAAAGGGGACCTATTATACCCCTTTTTACAACATATAAACTAAGTCTCTCAAGTGTGTGTAGTGAAGTTTCAGCTCAAAATACAACACAAATGTTTTATAACTCTCTGAAACTGACCCTTTTAGGCTTTGATCCTAATTGTGTCGTTTTTGGTGACTGTCACTTTAAATTCAAATGAGATTGTGCTCTTTTCAAAAGAGGGCGGAGCTATAAATGCCTGTGTGTCAGCATAGTGGCAGATTCACAACAAGACTAAAGTCCTCTGCTAATGAGGGAGAGATGGTCACTAGTGGGCGGGGCTTTCCCCTTCTGATGACATGTACAAAGTGAGAATGTCAATCAAAGTGTTTCTGCAGACTGTTTTGATCAACTGTGATTATAAAAAATAAAAATGTATACATTTATAGCATTAGAAGCTGGTTATATTCACACATTGTCGCAACACAACTGTATTTAAACTCCTTATAAAAGTGATTTTTATATAATAGGTTTAACATTGTTACTAATGCAAAGGTTATTCCTAATATCAACATTTTTGATATCAAGAACTGAATTGTTGATATCAGGAATTAAATTTTTTTTAGTAGCAATGTTTAATCTTTATATCAACAATTCAATTTTCACTATATAAAGATTTTCATTTGGTATCGGAATTCAGTTTCTAGTAAAAAATGTAAACCATGTAAACCTAATAATATACCTAGTAAAAACAACCGATTCGAATGTTATCAGTCGATTGAATGGGCGTTATCAGTGGTTATCAGCTGATAGATATGGGCCAGTAGGGGCCTTCTGCGCCTACTAGTAGGTTCAGAAGGCTGTTATCCATCCGCATGGTTAATCAGCTATAGATGACATACGGCTACGGCCGGAAGTTAACGAGAATTATTTATATTATTTATTAAATTTCATATTAATTGTATTTTATTAACGTCTACCCCTACCCCAACCCTAAACCCAACCGTCACAATAATGTAAAAACAGATCTGGATTTGGAGTCTTCTCTATTAGTATAGCTGATTAACCATGTGGATGGATGATAACAGCCTTCTGAACCTACTAGTAGGCGCAGAAGGCCCCTACTGGCCCATATCTATCAGCTGATAACCACTGATAGCGCCCATTTTTACTAGAAACTGAATTCCGATACCAAATGAAAATCTTTATATAGTGAAAATTGAATTGTTGTTATAAGGATTCAACATTGTTACTAAAAAAAATTTAGTGGTTTGTTCTGGAGACAATCCAAAACAAATATTGCTTAAGGGGGCTAATAATACTGACCTTAAAAAGGTTTTTAAAAAATTTAAAACTGCTTGTATTCTAGCCGAAATAAAACAAATAAGACTTTCTCCAGAAGAAAAAATATTATAGGAAATAGTGTGAAAATTTACTGAATCTGTTAAACATCATTTGGGAAATATTTAGAAAAAGAAGATATAAAATTTACAGGAGTGCAAATAATTTTGACTTAAACTGTATGTAGGTTTATATATATATATAGCTTAAACGGCACTGGGAAATTCGTGCCAGCTGAAACGTTTCAACCACAGCCTGTTTTAAAACATCACCGTGCCAATCCAGAAGCATGACAACGTCATTGTCTCTCGCTCAAGCATCTCATTTAGTATAATTAGTATTTCCATAATTCCTCTGGCAGCTGCGCCGGACCAGAGCAGAGCTTTTCAAACAGCACTTTAAGAGACACACTCAAGTAAACCACAAGCTAAAAGCCTAGAATTTGAACTGTAAATACTCGGCGGAGCACTGTGATCCCCAGCAGAGCGTTCGTTTGGCTCCAGGCTGAAAAACACAGAGGTCATGTCTGCTTGTGTCCTCTCTTACTGGAATCTGATGCAAACACACTCAAAACAGCAAACACGGAGCTCTGAGCAACAAGCAAATCAAATCCTTTACACACTAAACAACCGGTAAATCATTTGCTTCAGCTGACCTTGAGCCTTGAAGTTTGCAAGCATGCACTAAAAAAACTATTGCATGAACACACACTCTTATATCATTAACAGTGACTACGTTTACATGGACATCAGTAATCAAATTATTTGCGTTAATCTGAATAAGACAATAATATGATTAAGGTGTTTACATGAGTTACTTTTTGAATGTTCCTTTCATGATCCCGTTTTATATGTTATAGCACATAATGCGATTAACGTCATTGCGTCACCGCACTATCCACGTTTCCTCCGGAGTTTCATGTAATTTCGGGTGTTTCACTTTTAATTTGTCGACTTTAACTGCAGTTTGGCAGTTTCACTTTCATTCGGGAACATTTCACGCACGCCCCCCGTGACAAACGAGATATTGGATGCGAGTATGAACTGCTGGAGGTGTGTTGTTTTAATGGAATTTGATGCCGAATGGGAAAAAAAACCTGCGCATTTCGTTATGCAGGTGTCTGTGGTCCTTCACTGACTCGGTAGGTGCAGAGAATAGTGTCAAACAGCCGTGTGTATGGACTATGCTGTCGCAAAATGCGGCGAAAATTCCTACATGATGGTAATAGTTTGATTGCGGTGTTTACATGTCTGCACTGCACTTCAATAATGCGACTAAAATCGGCATACTCCACATGTCTTAATCCGATTTCTCTTTAGTTCGATTATGACCTTAATCGGATTAAATGAATCAAAAATCGCTGTTTACATGGTCGACTCTTAATCAGAGTATTGTCTTAATTGTATTGAAATCGGATTATTGGTGTCCATGTAAACGCATTGACTGTGTAACCTTTTGATTTTATTTCATTTGTCAGTTTTAAAAAATGTATGTTGAAGTGAAGTGAAGTGAAGTGAAGTGTAGTGTGGCCAAGTAT
>CAIGQV010000355.1:1689093-1706097 GCA_903798115.1 Danio jaintianensis | reverse complement strand
CACGAGTCCAACACTCTAACCACCAGGCCACGACTGCCCCCTTGTATGTTGTCAGATTCCTTATAATCAATCTAAATCTGTTCAAATTAAATACTATTAGATTTAATCATTCAAAAGATATGTGGTATAAATATATCTAGCTGTAGAAAAAGCTAGATCAAATGAGTTCAATTCTATGAGATTGGTTTACTTAATATTCAGGGGCAAAACTGACTCAGCTCCATACAACACACAATAGATTAACTAATAAGAAGCATTTAAAACACATTGGATTTCATTCATTCATTCATTTTCCTTCGGCTTAGTCCCTTTATTCATAAGGGGTCAACTATAAAGGGCCAACTATTCCAGCATATTATTTTCACGGCAGATGTCCTTCCAGCCGCAACCCAGTACTGGGAAACACCCATACACTCTCACATTCCCATACACTCTCACATTCACACACACTCATACACTACGGCCAATTTAGCTTACCCAATTCACCTATAGCGCATGTGTTTGGGCTGTGGGGGAAACCGGAGCACCCGGAGCAAACCCACGCCAACACGGGGAGAACATGCAAACTCCACACAGAACTGACACAGCAAGGACTCGAACCAGTGACCTTCTTGCTGTGAGGCCACCGTGCCGCCCACATTGGATTTATTGATGATATTATTACATAAATCTTATTCATATTTGTTTCATTTATGCTTAACTAACACATCTCAATCACATAAAGTTTATTAGCTCAATTATGTTCAGAGTATGTAATCCAAATGAACGGAAATGTTATATGCAATCAGAATACATAAATATTATTTGTTAGGCCAAACAAAATGTGAGGGTAAGCATGCATCTGTACTGGGAAAATGTCCAGTAACACTTTATAGTGATTCCCACTATTAACTGGTTTATTAGCTTCTTATTATTAAGATATGTATGGTTGTTTATTAGTATTTATGAAGTATGAGCTTTTTCTATAAAGATTACAAAAATACTTTATTGAGCTAAAAGGTGTAAGCTAATGGTTTGATAACAGCAAGAATTGTATCTTAAAATAAAGTGTGATTGTGTATCTTTTAATTAACAAGTTCAATGTTTTGTTATTGACTGATTTGTTTTCAATGTATTTATGGTTATGATTTTTTTGTTTATGGTTATGAATTTTCTATATTAATGGTTACAAATTTTCCATCTATATATGATTCAAAATTTTCAGTTTATTTATGGTTATGAGTTTCTATTTATTTATGATTATGAATTTTCCATTTATTTATTATTATGAATTTTTCATTTATTTATGGTTATGAATTTTCTGATTGTTTATTATTATGAAATTTCCCATTATTTATGGTTATGAATTTTCCATTTATTTATGGTTATGAATTTTCTGACTATTTATTATTATGATTTTTTTTTTTTTTTTAACTACAACAAAGAGGGGAAAGTATATATATTAGACGTGTGAACCTACACTGGTCTCACGATTCGGTTACGATTATCATGCCATCGATTCGGTTCAATTCAATATCTCGGTGCATCACCATACACAATTTTATATTTCACTTCACAGCACAAGAATTCTTGTATTAAAAATGTATAAATATATTTATATTTATATATTATTTGTAATACAATTTTGTCCTTTAATACAAAGTCAGAACTGTACCTTTAAAAACTCAAGTACATGCACAGAACAGCATGTGCATTTATAGCAAATAAACAAATGTAAATATCCCGCTCGCTTTATGAGCCTTTATGAACACGTGTAGCGAATTGTGCAGAGTTTCTGCGTTTTTGAAGTAGTTGCAGTGTTTTATTTACTCGCGCTCGCCTCCCTCACCATAGTAAGCTACCGCGACATAGCGCATATGAGATAAATGATGTCAGTACGTAATAACAGGTTATGATCTATTACTGAACCGATACAGAATTGTCCGCTTCTGCATCACAGTGCACCAAAGAAACAATTAATTTTGACACCCCTAATATATATATTAACTTTTACTTTAACATGTTCAATTCAGCCAGCAGTCAAATTATTAATGCACATTATATATACAAATCTTAATAAGCATTTATTAAATGAAGCCATTTGAATCAAATATTAGCAAAATGGTCATATTTACACCACCATCATAACATGTAAGCCATGGAGATTGCAGAACACAATACAGGAGGTATAAAAGTAATTATAATCAAATGACCTTTGAATATTTTCAAAAATAGAGCTTTAGTAAAAATAGAGCACTTACGGACATATATTTCAACGTTTAAAACAGCCCCAGAAATAATCTGCTTGTGCGTTACTCTCGACCGCACACTGAGAGAAACCGAAAGTACCCCAAACATATAGTACAGTACTTTAAATGTCCAGTAGGACATAGGACAAGTGGCTATAAGCAACTACACAACAATGATAGTGATTCAAAAATATATGTTTTGGGGGGCCGAACCTCGTTATATTTTTGACGTCAGTTGCGGGCCGGAGGGAGGGAGGAGGAGGGGTCACAAATGGCCCGCGGGCCAGCAGTTTCAGACCCCTGCTTTAATCTATTAAAAATGTCAACTTTTCAAACTGTTAATTTACAGATTTTTTCTATAGTGTGAATCATTACATTTCACCTCAAACCGTCTTGCACTAAATGATTATTTGAGAAAACAACATCCTTTACACACTAAACATCCATAAATCATTTGCTTCAGCTCAAAATGATCCTATAGCATATTTTCAAGCATGCACTAAAAACTATTTGCATGAATAAAAAAAAAATAAAAACATGACGCTTTTTGCCTTCAAACAGATGTGAGAAAAATGCACGCAATAATCGTCACGCAAAAAATACAGTCTAATATTCAGAGGTGCTTAAAGAGGCACGGTGGATTTAATAAGCGTCTCGAAGCAGATCCCATATTTAAAAGCAGACGTTTTAATGCATTTTCTCCTTGGTTATATTACAGCACATAATCACAATGATGTTTATTATTATGGCATTATATTGTAAGTACACTTGTGGGCCGTTCAAAGCGCACATTCATGCATTCAAAAGAGGCAGATGGAGAGCATTAGCATGGAGTTAAACACGATGGAAAACCTGGAAACATTAGGGAAATTTTCATTGGTGTTCTTCGGGCCTGAAGAAAGTCATGGTACAAAAAGTGAAAGATAATTAAAGTTTTAGTTTAAACATCTTCTAAAATATCTCCTGCTCACCACACCAAGGCTAAATTTATTTTGCTAAAGATTATGTGATATTGCTGTCCTATTTTATATTAAGTACCCTTAACTACTTTGTACTTGCATCAAAAAACACATGCAGGTATTTATTCAATCATAAGTACAATGTAAAAACAACCATTCATTCATTCATTCATTTTTCTTTGGCTTAATCCCTTTATTCATCGGCACAGCGAAATGAACCACCAACTTATCCAGCATATGTTTTAAACAGCGGATGCCCTTCCGGCTGCAACCCAGTACTGGGAAACGCCCATACACACACACTACGGCCAATTTAATTTATCCAATTCACCTATAGCGCATGTGTTTGGACTGTGGGGGAAACCGGAGCACACGGAGGAAACCTACGTCAACACGGGGAGAACATGCAAACTCCACAAAGAAATGACAAATGGCCCAGCTGGGACTCGAACCAGCGACCTTCTTGCTGTGAGGCGACAGTGCTAACCACTGAGCCACCGTGCCGCCATGTAAAAACATGTATTTACACAATATCTACATTGTAATGAATTATTATTTTCAGTGTAAGCGCATATTAGTTAAAGCCACTTAATATAAAGCGGGACCAAAAGACAAAGTGGTTTCATAGCTTGCAGAAATCAGCTTTTTCTAGCTCAGCAGTAAAATTTCAACAAAAAAATGTAAATGAGCTGCTGCTCCCAACCCACTATTCCAGAAGAGGGCGGAGCCTTTACAGCCAGTGCCGCAGATACTCCTGCAGCAACAAACAAAACATCTGCATGTGTTTTAAAGTCTTGTCATTTCAAACTCCTGATATATAGTTTTATGACAGAGTGTTTTCACAGCTTGCAGAAATTTGAATTTTTTATTATTCATATAGTGTGCCAGTTTCCCAGGAAGTGACATTTTTATTCTTTCGAAAACATGGGATGGAAAACATGAGTCTGGTTCAGCTGTAAATTTTAAATGTAAATGCAAATTAGCTGGTATTCCCTGCCAACTTTTTCAGAAGAGGGAGGAGCCACTACAGCATTTGCCTCAAATACTCCTGCAGCAACAAACAAAATATCTGTATGTGTGTTTTAAAGTCTTGTCATTTTAAACTCCTAATATATACAGTAGTTTTATGACAAAATAGTTTCGTAGCTTGCAGAAATTAGCATTGTTTTTATTATTCATATATTGTGCCAGTTTCCCAGGAAGTGACTTTTTTTTTCTTTTTTTTTTAAACATGGGATGGAAAACATGAGTAAATTTTACATGTAAATGCAAATTAGCTAATGTTCCCCGCCCACTTTACGAGATGAGGGCGGAGCCTTTACAGCCTGTGCCTCAGATACTCCTGCAACAACTAGCAAAAGCATCTGCATGTGTTTTTAAACTCCTGATATATAGTTTTATGACAAAGCAGTTTCATAGCTTGCAGAAATGTACATTTTTTATTATTTTCACTATTCATAAATTGTGTCAGATTCATTCTCTTCATTTCTATTCTCTCGAATGCATGGGATGACAACTATGTTTTAAAAGCGCATGTTTTATGTGATATTTCAGTTTTGTGCATAAAGTAAATTTGCATCTTTAATATAAACATAACTATTGAGAAAGTGAATCCTCTGTGGCTCAGGCTGGAACAAAAGAACAGCTGCTGTAATGATGAGTCTGGTTCAACAGTAACATTTAAATGCAAATAAACTGCTGTTCTCCACCCACTTTTTCAGAAGAGGGCGGAGCCTTTACAGCCTGTGCCTCAGATACTCTGTATCGTACAAAGAACGGATCACAAAGGACTTTAACGCCTAAAATATAAAATACAAAGGAGAAAGATTAATCAAAAAAGAGGGAGACGCATTCAGAATAGAAATCACAGTATCACAAATATGTCGATATTCTTTTAACTACCACTGTCATGTAAATGAAGGGTGGGACCCCAGACTGTCTTTCATTAAATTTGATTCTTTTATGCCATTTTATTAACTTTATTTCATTAAATCGTATTTCTTTCATAAATATATGATATATAGTTTGACAATGACAAAACGCTGTAATGATTCTCAATTCCCCACAATGATGTTTTTTTTTCTATACATATGTATTTATTATGTATATATAAATCCCCACATATGCATATACCTTTAAAAATGTATGTGCTATGTGTTGTGTATTTAGTGTATGTTATGTTATATATTTATATAATTAGGATTTTTTTTATTATTCATATATTGTGCAGTTTCCCAGGAAGTGACATTTTTATTCTCTTGAAAACATGGGATGGAAAACATGAGACTGGTTGTAAATCCCACCCTTTTTTCCAGAAGAGGGCGGAGCCTTTACAGCCTGTGCCTCAGATACTCCTGCATCAAACAAAACATCTGCATGTGTTTTAAAGTCTTGTCATTTTAAACTCCCGATATACCAGTTTCTGTGCTTTTGTAGCTTGCAGAAATCCGCTATTGAGACTATCTCTGCGGCTCAGGCTGGAACAGAAGAGCAGCTGCTGTAATGAGTGTGTTTCAGCATCTGCTCTTCATCCAGTGTTTCAACAGCCAGAAGCCGATGACTCTCTCTCCTGCCCCAAACCGTGGAGCAGGATCTTGGCGTTTTCCTGCTTTGGGAAGAGCTCATCAAAAGCACACACAGCTCCTGCTTTCTCTTCCTCTGTGCCTCAGGACAGCTCTGCCAAACTGCTGCTTGTAACTCTATCCATCTCACAGAGCGGTGAACGCCCATTCAGCATGTCCCAACAGGGGATAAACCCTCCAGTCAGCGCCCCGTGACAAAAGCAGAGAGGCATTGATGAATGAGAGGCCATAGGCTCACATGCTCGTGGATACCGACCGCAAATTCCTCCAGACTTGCTGGGGAAGCTCAAGCAAAAAGCATTTCCAAGCAAGAGAGAAGCTTCAGAGCGCGGCGACGGGCCAACTAGTGGAGCTTATATAGCTGTATATCACCAGAGAAGCCAAACGCTAAGTAAATCGCTTTTTTGCACACACATAGCAAATACGTAAGCACTGGCACGGGCCTGAAAAAACATTAGGATATCTAGGATTGCTATGGATATTTATTAAGGGAACTTATTATGCCCCTTTTTACAAGATGTAAAATAAGTCTCTGATGTCCCTAGAGTGTGCATGTGAAGTTTCAGCTCAAAATATTGCACAAATAATGATTTATAACTCTCTGAAACTGAACCTTTTAAGCTTTGATCCTAATTGTTGCATTTTGGTGACTGTCGCTTTAAATTCAAACGAGATTGTGCTCTTTTCAAAAGAGGGCGGAGCTACAAATGCCTGTGTGTCAGCATAGTGGCAGATTCAAAAACAAGACTAACGTCCTCTGCTAATGAGGGAGAGATGGTCACTAGTGGGCGGGGCTTTCCCCCTCTGATGACACATACAAAGTGAGAATGTCAATCAAAGTGTATCTGCAGACTGTTTTGATCAAGTCTGATTATAAAAAATATAATAAATTTTTATTTGTATTTTTTTAAACTGCTTTTTTTTGCAAATACATAAGCACTGCCACAGGCCTGAAAAAAGACATTAACATATCTAAGATCACTATAGATATTAATGCTCCAATGCAAAAAATAATACAAATAAATAAACAGAATGGTTCAAAAATCTGCTTCATGCTAAATATTTTATATGCATAAAAAGCGCGTTTATAAAAATATGCATGGTTTTAATGTATGATTTACGCAAAATAAGCATTTATAAACAACGCAAAACATCAAAACCAAACTTATTTTTTTAATGCAAAATATGTTGCATAAAGTGGGTAGCGCTGTCGCCTCACAGCAAGAAGGTCGCTGGTTTGAGCCTTGGCTGGGTCAGTTGGCATTTCTGTGTGTAGTTCGCATGTTCTTCCCGTGTTGGCGTGGGTTTCCTCCGGGTGCTCCGGTTTCCCCCACAAGTCCGGTTTCCCCCCAAATTGTCCGTAGTGTATGTGTGTGAATGGGAGTGTGTGGGTGTTTTCCAGTGATGGGTTGCAGCTGGAAGGGCATCCGCTGCGTAAACCATATGCTGGATAAGTTGGCGGTTCATTCCGCTGTGGCGACCCCTGATTAATAAAGGGACTAAGCTGAAAAGAAAATGAATGAATGAATGTTATTGAACCAAAATTCAGGGTGCGAACAACGGGGGAGCTAAAGAAGCTTGGCTCACCTAAATAAGGCATGGGCTCCCCCGAAAACATGATTTGTGAAATTTTGGGGGGTCTCAAAAATATTCACAATGTGTTATTTTGACGTGCAGTTTCAGTATTGTGTAATGTGATCATGGATTATTATGTGTAAAAGTGCAAAAATATCATTCGTTCATACATGACGGCGATTTACACCTCACTTTAAAAAAAAAAAAAAAGATAACTACACATGCTATTCTTGTCATGAGCATCAAGGTGTGGGGGCGCTGAGGAGCAAAGTCCAGTCATGTCAAAGACTGACAGCCAGATGCTTTCATACGGACGTTGAGACACTGCTTATTTATTTTCTGAAACAAATGATGTGACGTTGTGTTTTGTTTTATTTGCTTCATACAGTAGGCCAATACAATGTTCTTTTTTTAAACACTGTGACATTGCTGTAAACATGTTGGATAATTAAGCTGAAAGCAGGGTAAACTTGACAAAACGGAACCTCTTTCAATGGTGTTTCTTTCATTTTCCAATTTGCGATTATGTTTTACCGGAGTGACCCTGTGTGCTTTATAGCCTACATCATTGTGGTAAGGGACTCAATAATTAACCCTGAAAAAGCCAGAGCAAAGCAAACACTACCAGATTACTATGGTATGAATACAGCACTACAAAATACAAAAGAGAGAGATCGACTTAGAATGTCACTTACCTGTTCTGTAATCATTTTTTCAGCTGTAGTTCAGGACTCAAGACTCCCCCCACCCCACACACACACTTTTAAAAAACCCTTTGTGCACCCCCAAAGGCCACGGTATAGTTCGAACACTGCCAAATTTCACATGCATTAAATAGCAGTAAAATATGATTGGTTTTATGAAAAATATGCATGGTTTTAATGTTTGGTTTTTGCTGTATAAGCATGTATAAACAACGCAACAGTGCAAAACACCAAAACCAAACTCAATTTTTCTTTATGCAAAGTATGTTATTCAACCAAAATTCACATGCATTACATAGCAGTAAAAATATGATTGGTTTTTATGCTAGAATAATGCAAAATACATGCTGATATTTGCTGTAATGCCACAATGGAGACTATTCAATAGCCCTAAAATAGGCAAAGTAAGCACTGATTTATGTTTATGAAAAATAAGTGTTTGTTTGATTCATGCAAAATAAGCACTAATTTGTGTTTGATTTGTGCACATTGACCCAGGTTTGATTAAATTAAACAAATTGTATTAATTATTAACTGCAAAGAAAAACAACATGTTGGCTAAAAATAAGCATAAATGTTTGATTTAAGCAGAACGTATGTTTGATTAAAGCAAAAATGAATAAATAAATGAAAATTCATTTGATTAAAGCCAAATAAGCAATTGTATTGGAGTCAACACCACAAAGCAAGGCGTTATAATGGATCTCAAATTATTCATTTTCTTTATTCAAAATAACCTCCAATTTATGTCTGATTTATGCAAAATAACCATTGATTTATGTATGACCTACAGCATCAATTTTAATATAATTGCTTGTTTAGCATAAGGCGAAACTTAATGAATGGCTCAAAATAAAATAGTCTTGCATTTAATGTATGCATAATACATTCATATTATTTATGCACTGATTTATATTCGATTATAGGCATTTCAATTACAATTAATGCCACAATAGTTGTAAAATTGGTTTCACTTTTTAGGACAAAATATGCTATTTTGTTTTTTACTGTTTAATATTAAGTTCTAACCTGCTTACATCAAATTCAGCCAAATAAATAATTACTCAAAATTTCCCATAATGATGTCATTTTTTTATATACATGCACACACATATATACATACTGTATGTGTGTATTTATATATATATTTATACATCGGTTTTGTCTGGTTCTCGAGTCTGATTGGAGATATTAAAGTAATATCAGCACTCGTACAGCCTCTTCACCCTTGTGTATTTCTCCGCCCACACGAGTGACAAGCAGAGGACTACAGTTTGACAAATATTGCAGCTGTTGAACAACATAATGTACTTTTGAGGCTTTTTTTTGGAGAGAATGTAGCTGTTTAGTTGATTGCAACTATGCAGTTTATTTATAAGGATAGTGCCTATTTTAAATATTCATAATTTCGGAGATTCAGCACGTTGGCGGCCATCAGCCTGTCATACTGAGCAGAGCAAAGACGGTTGACGTTCCACCACGAGATGGCGACAGAGACTGCATAATAAGTCCTTAGGGGAGAAAAACAGCATTTTTTCAGCATACGTTTCAAACTACAGCTGAACAAATCATTACAGAACAGGTCAGTGACATTCTGAGTCGACCTCGCTCTTTTGTATGTTGTAGTGCTGTATTTATACCATAGTAATCTGCTAGTGTTTGGTTTGTTCTGGCTTTTTCGGGGTTAATTATTGAGATATCCCAATTGCAACAGAGAAATACTGGGAAATCTCTGTAGACTGATGGGATTTCATGCCGTTCAGCCTTATAATCTTAAAATGTGAGCAAAATCACCTGTTTTGTCATCACTTTAGACATTACGCTAGAGAATCATTCAAACACTAGCTCTAAATTATGTTTGTGAATGAGCAACGGTTTCTGCTGTTCTGACATCAGCTGCAGATGTGAATGAATGGCGGAAGAAAGTAGTTCCTCTTACAAAAGGGTTTTTGAGACTCTCCGTGTTTGATTTTCTTTTTTATATACACGATTATGCCGTCGAACTATTGTATAAACGCAATATCACACAAGTAGCAGTGCGCTGTATATCGTCACTAGTGGGACACTAAGGAACTCAGCCTGCGGCCTCGAGCCAACGCATGCCTCCCACCAGTGCCGATATACAGCCATATCGCACTGCTACTCGTGTGATATTGCTCATATATACAAACAAAAATATACAAATAAAAGTATATTTATTATGTATATATAAACGCACACACATCCATATACCTTAAAAAATATATACATTTAATTGCATATCATTTAATGTTATATAATTATACTGGGTTGTATATAAATATACTGGGTATATATATATATATATATATATATATATATAGTAATTTGCAAGAGAAAATCTACCTAGGGGTACTAAAAAAAGTAAACTGAAAATATATAACCCAATATATTTATATATTATTTATATTTCATTTTAGGTTTTATAAATAAAGTGTTTATATGTATTTATATTTGTGTATACATGTGAATATATACATGGATATGTGTGTATTTATATACGCATTTAAAAAAATATACAATACTCAGTACAAACAAAATTATTATGTAAATTCACATTTTTATTTTTGTATGCAAATAGTCATGATTAGGCTCACACGGAATCTGCGCGCACAGAAATCCGCAGATTTCCACAGATTTTTAGCCTATCATTGAGTCCATGTATTTACTTGTGTAAATTTATATTTATTCAGTTTTTAAATTAATTTCACTAATATTATTGTGATATAATAATAGTAATATGAAAATGTTCATATGATTTATTTACAATACAGTTTATAAAGTAATATGTTCTGTCTTTTGGTAGAGATATTATATGAGAGACTTGCTTTGTTTACCAAATAAGTGGATCTAATTGGATTTGCATTGTAAACATTAAATACAAGTTAAAAATGTATTAATTTTTTATTTCATATATTAAGTTTTTAGTTATGATAAGGCTCTGTCTGGCCCTAGTCATGATGAATTGTTTAACATGCTTCCAAAGACTAATATTAATAAAAAAAATAAAAAAAAACAGTATTACCTGTTAGCATTTATGGTACAATGAGTGCTTAATTTGTTTTTACAGGAATGCTAAGGGGTTAATAATATAAGGCTAGTTCTGCTTTCAGATCAAGCCACACATTAATGTTGCACAACCGAAACAAACAGTGGCTGGTCACCTGACAGGCCATCTCAGCCAAAATACACTGGAAACTGGACCAGTGAAGCTGCAAGTTCAATATTTGACTTTGATCAAGCACAGTCTCTGTTGATGCAACAACTCACAACCAACAGCCAAGGAGAACTCATGTAAAGCCAGTCTCTGTTTCTGAGACCGTCGAGCCCTAAAGCACACAGCGCTGAACACCTGCTGAATGCAAATCTACTGCACAAACAGATTGAGATACTGCAACTTTGTGTGCCAAAACGTGTGTGACTACCATACTTTAGCATGCAAGACTGCTAACTAGAGCTCAGTTAATATACAGTTGAAGTCAGAATTATTAGCCCTCCTGTATATTTCTGTTTAACGAAAAGAGGCACATTTCTAAACATAATAGTTTTAAAGAGCCCCTATTATGCATTAAAAAGGGTCATATTGTGGTTTTGGGGGTCTCCAACAACAGGCTGATATGCATGCAAGGTCAAAAAACACTTTCATTGTCTTATAATATGCATTTATTTTGACCTAATTATCCCAATGACTCCTATATGATTCGTTCAGCGATTCATTTGTTCCCAAACCCCTCCTTAGTGCGATGTTAATCTGCGCTGATTGGACCGATGACAGTCTGTTGCAATTGGTCCAGCGTTCAGCACGAGAGAAATGCCAACCACGGCTTCAACAATATTGAAGTAGTCAGAGTGCAGAGTGCATGTGTGAGCATACCTGCCAACACTCTCGTTTTTCCCGGGAGTCTCCCGTATTTTAGACCCATCTCCCTCCACCCTCTCGTTTTGTTATTTCTCCCGGAAAACTCCCGTAATTTCAACGTGATTTCTTTTATCTTCACCATGATGACAGCACATAATATTTGACTAGATATTTATCAAGATAAAAGTATTTAGCTTAAAGTGACATGTAAAGGCTTAATTAGGTTAAAGTTAGGGTAATTAGGCAAGTCATTGTATAACAGTGGTTTGTTCTGGAGACAATCCAAAACAAATATTGCTTAAGGGGGCTAATAATATTGACCTTAAAATGGTTGTGAAAAAATTTAAAACTGCTTTTATTCTAGCTGAAATAAAACAAATAAGACTTTCTCCAGAAGAAAAAATATTATAGGAAATACTGTGAAAAATTCCTGAATCTGCTAAACATCATTTGGGAAATATTTGATAAAGAAATTCACAGGAGGGCAAATAATTTGGACTTCAACTGTATTTCAAAGGGTAATACCTTATTTCGATCAGTAGCAGACATATGCAGATATTCAATAATTCAATATATCGTGATAACGAGCATGCTCAATAATGATATCATGGGCACTTCAAGATACTGTGAATAATAAATTATTATTTAAACTGTTCGATTGTTTTTATTTAAGGCGGCACGGTGGCTAAGTGGTTAGCACGATCGCCTCACAGCAAGAAGGTTGCTGGTTCAAGTCCCGGCTCGGTCAGTTGGCATTTCTGTGTGGAGTTTGCATGTTCTCCCTGTGTTGGTGTGGGTTTCCCCCACAAGTCCAAACACATGTGCTACAGGGGAATTGGATGAACTAAATTGGCCGTAGTGTATGAGTGTGTGTGAATGTGAGAGTGTATGGGTGTTTCCCAGTACTGGGTTGCAGCTGGAAGGGCATCCTCTGCGTAAAACATATGCTGGAATAGTTGCCGGTTCAATCCACTGTGGCGACCCCTGATAAATAAGGGACTAAGCAGAAGGAAAATGAATGAATGAATGTTTTTGTTTAAGAATATTCAGATTGTATTTTCAGTGGTTTTCATAACGATGCCAAATGCTTGGAGACTTCATTGGTTAGCTTAATAGTTCAAACATTAATCTGGCCTACATTACAGTCAAAAACGAAACCGCAAAATTAATTTCTACATTTTATGGTAAACTATCGCATTTCAACTATTCATTCATTCATTCATTCATTTTCTTTTCGGCTTAGTCCCTTTAATAATCTTGGGGCCCACAGCGGAATGAACCGCCAACTTATCCAGCATATGTTTTACGCAGCGGATGCCCTTCCAGCTGCAACCCATAACTGGAAAAAACCCATACACTCCCATTCACACACATACACTATGGACAATTTAGCTTACCCAATTCACCTATAGCGCATGTCTTTGGACTGTGGTGGAAACCGAAGCACCCGGAGGAAACCCACGCCAAGACGGGGAGAACATGCAAACTCCACACAGAAATGCCAACTGACCCAGCCGAGGCTCAAACCAGCGACCTTCTTGCTGTGAGGCGATCGTGCTACCCACTGCACCACCGTGATGCCTGCGCTTTTCAACTATTCATAGTGTTAATACAGCAATGTGTTGAAGTGCTCAAATCCACACTCTACGATGGTTTACCGTAATTTTTTTTAATTAATTTTACAGTTTCCTTTTTTACTGTAATTTTTGTACAATGTTGGCCAGATTAACACGTACCTTTACTACACAGACAAAAACATAACCATAATCAGGTGATGATGAGAGAAACTGCAAACAGCTAATCTAAAAAAATAACTCACGATAACGGTTTAAAATTTAGTAGCCTAAATTTATGTTAGGGAAAAATATTAAATAAATATTTGTTCAAAAATCAAGAGAGACAAAAAATATATACATTTTTGTTGAAATTTTGTAGTTTGTAATTTTTTACAAATATATTTCTCATGAATTTAAATGTATTAGCTGTCTATTTCTAAAGATGTTCGGTGACTAAAATGTTTTTTTAATAAATATATCAGTTTAATAAATCTGTTTTGTTCAAATGCACCAAAATATATGACCTATGTTCACTGAGAAATGGATAAAAAAATATTAATTTTCAAAATGTGGTGTACTCATTTATGCACTATATATTCAATAAAGCAATATACTGAAGTATTATTATTATTATTGTTATACCTGTTAGAGTAACCTTTTTTGTATAGGTCAATATCGCTATAATACCATATATCATGATAAAAGCTTAAAGGGCCCCTGTTATAGGTTTTTGAAAATTACCTTCCATGCAGTGTGTAATACAGCTCTAAGTGGATGGAAACATCCAGCTGAGGTTTAAATCTGAAAGTGCACCGTGTTTAAAACTATTGATTCTATTTAGTCAAAATACGAAGTTCATTTTCTTTTCGGCTAAGTCACTGACTATTAAGAGTCTTACTGAATCAGTGTTCATGTACAATAACCCTAGAAATCAGTAGTTTTTCTAACAAATCAGAAATGCATGGCACAGTGAAGCATATCCTAATAGTCTGCTTACAAAACAAGACAACACTGATGTCTGAAAAAGCAATGTCAGCCAGTGATTCTTGGTGGATTATTATTTAATGGAGCTGTTTATCGTGATTAGGTCAGACATGAATATGCAAGGCTCTGACAGGAGGCGGCACAGAGGGAAGCCAGAGGCATTCGTGCAAACACTTGATGTAAAAACAGTCGATTCTTAAATAGTTAATTCAGCGCGTGGCTTTAATAGCAACACTGAAACCCTCCATGAATCACTGAAATGACATGCAAGTAGGTCAGAGCAGGTTAATACACAAACAGACAAGAAACCAACTACATCAAAGCACCAAACGACGCTGCTGCTTTTTGTTGTGAATGATTCATTGCATTGCATTAAATTGCATCAAAATAAACTTCATCTCCAAAACCTTTTTCCTTAAGGTAGATTCTCAACTCCTTTCTGACTGCATTATATAAAGCTCGCTTCTTACTTATGCATTTTCTTTGAAGTGAAGTGAAGTGAAGTGAAGTGTAGTGTGGCCAAGTATGGTGTCCCATACTTGGAATTTGTGCTCTGCATTTAACCCATCCAAGTGCACACACACAGTTAGTGAACACACACATACCGTGAACACACACCCGGAGCAGTGGGCAGCCATGCTGCGGCGCCCGGGGACGGCACATATTTGCACATATTGTGCAAATATGCTGATTTTTGCAGTGTGCAAAAGCAGCATACATTTGTATTATTTATGCAAAATAAGTAGTGGGTCACGTATTATGTAATGCCAATTTCTGACCCACAATTGGCTTCATGTTTTTTATGCAATATGGAAATTTTGTGCAAAACATGGATTGATTTGTGTGATTGATGCCAAATAAGTGATATAAGTATATAAGTATATATATAAGCATATATGCAAAATAGGCGCTGACTTATGTTTGATTTATTCCAAATAAGCACTGATATTAAAATTTATGCAACAATGCATCATATGGTTCTAACATAAGCTTCGTTTTATGCAAATCAAACAGATATTGTTAATGAAAAGTGTGCAAAACATGCATTGATTTGTTTTAATGATGCCAAATAAGTTTATATACCTATATACGTATAAATGTAAAAGGTGCAAATATAATAATGGCATGATGTAATTTATGCAAAATAGGCACTGACATTAAAAGTTATGACAATTAACAATGCATCATATGGTCCTAAAATAATTTTAATTTTATGCAAAACACACAGATATTGTTTATGAAAAGCAAGCAAACAAACAAGAAATTAATTAAAATCAAAGCCAAAACAAAGCTGGTCTTTTTATGAATGTTTTATTTTACACACACACACACATTGTGTATACACAGACACACATACAGTCTATACACACACATATATACAGTATAGACATACATATACAGTGTGTATATATATATATATATATATATATATATATATATATATATATTAAAATATTAATTATTAATATTATATAAATATCAATTTAATAACTGTATATTATATATTAATATATTAATATTACATTATATAATTTTATATTAATTATATTAATTGTTATATTAATTAATACATAATAAATTAATTATAATAAATATAATTATATTATATTTAATATTAATTATACATATTAATAATTATATATTAATTATTAATATATTAATAATGTAATATATATTTAATATATATTAAAATATATACTCCTTGTTGACTTTTAGGCCACACCCTTTTCTGATCATCCAATCACCTGCTGATGCACAACAAAGCTCCACCCACACTTGTTTTCTAGCTTCCCTCACAAACCTATCAGATTACAGCAGTATAACAAAGCACAATTAATATTTCACATAAACATGCAAAAAAAAAATCACGTTCACCTTCAGCATGGTAAGAAACACAGTTCAACCCTGCTTTTCCACCGCAGCGCTCCATAAATACCCTGCGGCTCTGGAAACCCTCCAACACTTCTGACACAGTGAAATCTGATATAACAATAGAAAATTCAAAGCAGATATTCAGCTATAGATAGCCATATAACCGCTCTGGATTCCACAGATATTCATTACACAAAGTCTGGAGAAAAGAAAAAAAAGACTTCAGCAAGTTAGAGAAAATCAATATGATGTCAGCCAGCTGAACCGTACTCTTGAACTATTGTGAAACAGCGTGAACCTGAACAAACAGCAATTCCACTCTGACATTTAAAGGAAAAATTCACCCCAAAATGAGAGTTCGGTCATCATTTTTTAATGCTGCGGCAAACCACAGTGAGTTTTACTTCTCTCTCAAACACAAAAGATGACCTTAAATACAACGAAAGTGCTCCAAAATATCAACTAAAAACACTGTAGATGTAAAATACATAAAAACTACACAAATTCTCATATAAATAGTTTACATATTATACTAATACATTCTGTAAACAGACGGATCACAAGAATTATCATCAATAAGCAACAGCAAACTGAAAATCCAAAATAACTGAAATACTCAAATCAAATTTACAGAAAAAAAAAATAATATAATAAATAATATATATAT
>CAIGQV010000355.1:1650640-1665262 GCA_903798115.1 Danio jaintianensis | reverse complement strand
GTTTAAGCACATCAGTCGATTTACACACAAAATAAAAGCACTTTTTGTAATATAACATATAGATTTTTTTCATTGTTTGTGTCACACGTTCCTAATTCTTCACAGTGTTTGAAGAACTACGGTACGATGTATTATATAACGCATATTAATTATAAGAAGATAATGATATTCTTTACAAAAACTTGTACATTTCAACTTGTTTTCATTTTCAGGGAATCCATGTGACCTTGAAGGACTAAAAAGTGATAGTTTTACAGGTTGAAAATTGTGTCGTGTAAATGTACCTCAAAATAAAATATTGCAGGTCATTTAAATCCACATTATAATCTTTATATTTTATATTTATATATAAATATATATATGCTTTATATTACAGACAATATTAACATAATCACATTCTGGTTTAATTAGAACAGTTTTGTTCATTAGTCTGCAACCTAGTTTAAATAATTGGGATTAACATGAGAATTCCTGCAGGAAAACTACATTACCCATGATGCTGTGCAGGAAATTGACCAATCAGTGATCAAAGTGCGGCAAAACATTTCTTTAGCTCCGCCCACTCAAATACAGCACTGTTTTAAGCACATCAGTCGATTTACACACAAAATAAAAGCACTTTTTGCAATATAATATATATATTTTGCAATTATTGTGAAAACTAATGACTAAAAAAGGTGCTCGTTTTTTGAAAGTTGAAAACTGTGTCATGTAAATGTACCCTAATAATAAAAGACTGCATTTAAAACCATGTTATAATTATCTCTCACGGCTTTATATTAGAGACAATATTAACATAATCACATTCTGGTTTAATAAGAACAGTTTTGTTCAGTCTTGTACATTAGTCTGCATTCAGATCTCTTTCTGTGGTCACAAATAACATGAAAACGAGCCTTAAAGTGTGTGTGAGGAGAAATAATAAATCCCAAACAGCATGAGGCGTCTGAATCTGCATGATCACACACAGCAGTTGAACAGAAAACACTCAACAATGTAAACCTACACAGTCATCAGAGCGCTTCATGGTTAAACTGTAACAGGAGGCGACAAATATACAGAGCAAAGAAAGTAAACCGAACATCATCGGTACATGATGCTTGAATATGATTAGCAAAAATAATAATATTCAATCAGCTGGCTAGCAAAAAAAAGAATAAGGTGATGATAGCAGTAAAAAAAGAAATAAAAATAGAAACACACACTCTAAAAAAGGCCACTTATTAAACATACGTACACAATCCTATCAGAAACATCATTGGCATCCAGCTTTGTGTCAAAGTTTAAAGGAATATTCCACTGGGAAATGTCAGTTCTGTCATTATTTCTCAAATCAGGGTTATTAGTAAACTAAAACGGTAAACAAATTAATCTGTTAACATCTACTAAATTTAATTTAAATACAATACATATGTTTAATAAATAGGTTTTCAAATAAAACAATGTTAAATGATTCAAAATGTGAACTATTTTACTTTTCCTATTTCACTTGCATTTATTTATTTTAGTTTGCCTTCTAAATACTTTAATAAACTTTATTAAATATATAAAACTAAATATTTTGTGTGCATATATATATATATAATAACAGCACTCGTACAGCCTCCTTCCCCTTGTGTATTACTCCGCCCACATACAGCGATAAGCAGAGGACACTCTACAGTTTGACAAATATTGCAGCTGTTGGACAACATAATGTACTGTAATGTTTAAAATATTTATAATTTGGGAGATTCAGTGCATCGGCGGCAATCAGCCCACCATACTGAGCAGAGCAAAGAAAGTGACGGTTGACGCTCTGCCACAAGATGGCGACAGAGACCGCATAATAAGTCCTTAGGGGATTAAAACTCAGCTGTAGTTTGAAACTTATGTTGACAAAACGCTGAGCAAATCATTATTAAACTGGTAAGTGACTTTCTTAGTCGATCTCTCTCTTTTGTATTTTGTAGTGCTGTATTTATACCATAGCAATCTGGTAGTGTTTGCTTTGCTTTGGCTTTTTCGGGGTTAATTATTGTGATATCCGGATTGCAACAGAGAAATACTGGCATATCTCTGTGGACTGATGGCATTTCATGCCGTCCAGCCTTATAATCTTAAAATGTGAGCAAAATCACCTGTTTTGTCATCACTTTAGACATTACGCTAGAGAATCATTCAAACACAAGCTATAAAGTGACGTTAGTGAATGAGCAACGGTTTCTGCTGTTCTGACGTCAGCTGCAGATGTGAATGAATGGCAGAAGAAAGTAGTTCCTCTTACAAAAGGGTTTTTGAGACTCTCCATGTTTGATTTTCTTTTTTATATACACGATTATGCCGTCGAACTGTTGTATAAACGCAATATCACACTCGTAGCAGTGCGATATGGCTGTATATCGGCACTGGTGGGAGGCGTGTGTTAGCTCGAGGCCTGAAGGCCGAGTGCCTTAATGTCCTATTAGTGACGATATACAGCCATATCGCATTGCTACTTATGTGATACTGCTCAAATATATATATATAATTTAAATATTTACACACACACAAATACATATGAAAGAAACATTAATGCTGTCCTAAGTGTCAATTTTTGGAAATTAACATTAATGCATTATCATAAAGTTGAATAAATAATAATATGAATAAGCTTTCAATTGATATACTCTTTGTTATAAGACATTATTTGGCAGAGATACAACTATTTGAATATCTGGAATCTGAGCGCTAAAAAATAAATAAATAAAAATATTGTCCAAATTAATTAATTTAACTTACTAAATTTTACATTTTTGGGTCACATATAAAAGTACAAAAATGAAAAACCCCAAATCACCTAAATTTTACTTTATATATTTAAAAGAATTAAAAATAAAACTACTTTGATATAAAAAAAATTTTTTTAAAACCCTCAAAACAAAATGACTTAACTTGAACTGAATAAAATAAACCATGAAAATTAATTAGAATAAAAATGAATAACATATCAGAAAAAAATAAAAATCACAAATAAATAAAGAATTAAAAATAAAACTACTCCAATATAAAAAAAACTCAAAACAAAATGCCTTAACTTGAACTAAACTTTAACTAAAAAAAAGAAAATAAACCATGAAAATTAATTCGAATAAAATTAATAAAGAAATTAGTACAAACTAAATTTAAAACCTCAAATGACCCAAATTTGACTTGATATACTAAAACAAGCAACAACAAAACATAATAATAAATAGATTATTCCTATATATAAGTATATATATATATATATATATATATATATGAAAAATAATCTTAAAACATGACTAAAAATCATAAAAATATAAACAATGAAAAACTAATTAGGATCAAAATATGAATGAAAAATCTCTCTCTGATATTAAAACAACACTGATTCTCAACCCACATGCTCCTATTTTCCACACGCACCCCAAAACTGCATAAAGATTTTTCAAAGTAATGACAGAATTTTCATTTGTTGCTGAAATGTTTCTTTAAATGTTTTTTCTTCATTCATTTAAATACTGCAGTCTTAAACCCAGCACAAAAACAGCTCTTCCTCAGGTCAAAGAAACACAATCATGTCCCCAAAAGCACAAACAAACGCAATTAAAAGGCCATGAGGCGTCTGAAGAGGCAGAAAAGAGGACGATCTCCTCTCAAAAGCAAAAAAAGAGAGCTCAAATCCTAAAAACAGACCATCTGCAACACTTCAAAAGCCGAATATAGACATGGATGAATCTTTAGAGTCCACATTAAAATATATAGATCTGACTTCACCACGTCTGGGAGACTTATCTACTCTGTGCATGCAAACGAGTGTCTGGATTTGATATATCACTGATCTGAATGGAGAGTCGCAGGGCAGTGTTTGATTCTTTTGAAGTGAATCATTGACTCTAGACTCTGCATAGTTCGTTCGGGACACAATCACACTGTTTTTGGGGGGGTCATGCAACTCTATTTAACATTTCCCATCCTGTGTTTCCATCACACTGGCAGTATAGGTACAAAAATATATATACAGATGTGTAAGTGTGTGAATGCAGAGCTACAGGTGAAGGCTTTCAGGAAAATGTGTTAAAGGAATAATTCACCCAAAAATGACTACAGCATTTCATTTACTCCGATCGCTCAGATTTATGCTGTTACTACAGAAACCCAAGATGTGCACAAAAGAGAAAAATTTAGGACATGATAAAAATAAAAAAAAACTGGTGTCATAATTATAACGTACATGGAAATTATAATTTGGACTGTTTCATTTTACAATTTAGACTTGCGTCAATATTAACTAACTTAATAAGTCTTGCTCAGCATATATAAGTACACCCCTCACAAATCTTTTAAATTCATATTTTTAATAGGAAGCTATACAATATTATATTTGTGCATATACATTAGATTAGTCAGTACTGAAGCCAAATCTGGAGCTCATCTAACAAAATAACCTAAAACTAGTATAGACAATTTTATATGTTATAGAAAAATATTAAATACAATTTTTAAAAAAAGAGGAAAAATCAAGAAGCAGAAAAATTTAGTTGAAATTTTGTAGGTTGTAAATTATTTTTGCAATATTTTGCTTGAATTTAATTGTATTATCCTTCAATTTCTATATGTTTGGTGACTAAAATATTATTTTAATAAATATATCTGTTTAATAAATAAATCTGTTTTGTTTAAATACATTGCCTAATATATAAAAATGTACACTTTACATTACCCCTTTATTTTTACTTTTGGCATTTTGACAATTTTATTTATTTATTTATTTATTACTATTTTGACTATTTTTAATATCAGACTTCTTAAAATGAAGCCATTATTGCCTATATTCACTGAGAAATGAATAAAAATATTCATTTTCAAAACGGGGTGTACTCAATTATGCTGAGCACTGTATATGTACCATAATTTCCTAATTTTGCCATAATTATAACTTGTCTCAGAGTTCTGACTCTTTTAGTCAATTCGTTTTATTACCATACATTAGACATTTTATGCTATAATTGTTATAATATGACAGCATCTTACTTTTGTCAAACATAATTCATAATTTGTGCCTATTTATCTTAGAATCTGATATTTTTACATTGCCACACTAAAGCCTTTGGTCATGATTATGACATTCATCTTATAATTTAGACTGCCGTAGTGTATTTTTATTTCATGTCTGATTTACCATTACCAAGCTTTTTCTAGGTAAGCAAAACATAATGTCTTGTTTTAAGAAATAACATGCCAATATTAAGTGAGCTTTTCCTTAAAACAAGCAAAATAATCTGCCAATGGGGTAAGAAAAATAATATTGTTTTTCCTTTTGACATAAGATTATTTTGCTTACCCCATTGGCAGATTATTTTGCTTGCTTTAAGGAAAAACTCACTTAATTTTGGCATATTGTTTCTTAAAACAAGACATTATATTTTGCTTGTCTAGAAAATTCTTCTTGATTTAAGAATTTTTAGATATTTGGACTAGAAACAAGACAAAAAAAATCTAAGTAGGAAAAGCATTTTTTGCAGTGTACTTAATCAATTATGACTTTTCTCAATTTAAACTTGCGTAACAATTATGACTCTCAATGTTTTGATGCTTTTATGATTTCAATGGGAAAAAAATGAGCACATGCATTTGAACGAGTTAATAATAATGCAATCACTGTGCGACTTTTGCATGAACTATTCCTTTAAATCAAGATCTGCAGATCGTGTTCAAAGTGATCACCAAAGCGCTTGAGTGCATTTAAAGGGAATTAAAGATTTGTAGATGAAAAATATTCTTCGATATATAAAGTGCGCAAAAACAAAAACACACGATCTCAACCAATCAAAATGGTCGTTCTTCTTTTTTTGGTGTAAATAAACATCTTAAACATCTCTAAATGTCTTTGTGCAAATACAACAAGTTTTTTTTTTGTTCTTTTTTGTTCTGTGCGTTACTGAATAGACATGAATGGTCCTCTATGGGTCAATTGTGGGTCAACGGAATAATAATAAGAATAATAATAATAATAATAATAAGCCAGTGTAAATACATACCATCTGACTGATAAATATAAGAAAGGCCATAATGTGACCGGTTTGATATTGCTCTTGATAAACGAGTCAAGAAAAAGTCAAATAAAACCAACACCGGCTCATTGGGGAAATGTGCCCAGGGCTACATGTTTGAGAACCTACAAAAACGTGCTCGTAGGTATATACGGCTTTATTTTGTGTGTAAAAACGAATGCTACGATGCTAAATTGGGATACGGAGTGCACCAGGGTTCGAGTACAGCAAAGAACAATAAAACAAAACCCCAAAAAAAGCACATGAGGTCACGGTAGAAGACCTCATTTATTTATCTAATTTATCTATATTAGTGATGAAATTATATATACACAAGTATAGATATTTATCATCTAATATAGTTATCATAATGTCATAATTATGCCTTTTTATCTCATACTTTCTTCCTTTTTTATTTAAGGATAATTTATTGATTGGTGCTAAAATAATAATTATAAATACAGTTATTTATCATCTAATACAATGTAATACTCATAATCATAAGCATATTGTAGTTTTGTTTTCTGTCACTTTAAATGCTTATGCTTTTGACTATCAGTAATATTTTTTTTCCTCTCACAATTTAAACGGCCTTGTAATTTCCACTGACTTAGTTTTTTAATAGTTTTTTATGTCGTAATTAAGGCTATTTGTAATTACTATGTCATTGCTAATTGATAATTATGGTCATTTGTCATTTAATATACTATAATGATAACGATAAAAATAATTAGACTTAGGATGCGGAGTGCACCAGGGTTCGAGCACGCAGTCACGATGCCTTTTTTCTTCTAGTTTTTATTCTTTCTAGTTTGCATAAATGTACACAGTGCCCTCTGGTGGATTTACGAGAAACGACATGTATAAGAAAACATGCCCCAGTAACATATTTGAGATTGTCAAAAAATCTACATGGCGCCCTCTAGTAGCCCAGGGTACATATTTTTCTCAGTTCTCAAAAACGTAGCCCTGTACACATTTCCAATGAGCCTGGGTTTGAATAAAACACGATACGTCACAAAAACAAAGGCAACTGATGTGAACGAAAACAAAAAAGCTAAATGTGAAAATAAAAAGGCTTATATTCACCTGAATATAGTGAGACTGAACAGTTCGACCGTTTTGAATGCATAGATCTGTTCTCCTCGTGTGGAATATTATTATTATTATTATTCCACAGTACACGCTGGAGCAGCAACATCTACTTCACGGACTCGTGTTCAAACCAGACCTGAAAATAACAATAAACCTGATGTTTCATAAATTATTCGAGGTTAATTCATCGCTTTGTTGTCAGAAATAAAATATTTGAATCGTATCATGTCTGGTAAGAACACAGTGTTAAGAGTTGTTCACACCAAGAACGATAACTAAAACGATAACCATGTTAGCATCCAAAGCAATAACACAATAACAATTTTTTTTTGATTTATTAGAAATGCATATGGTTGTTTTGCTGTCTGTCACTTTAAATGCTCATGCTTTTATTTATATATTTTTATAATAATAATAATAATAATAATTTGTTTTTGTCATGATTATGATCCATTTTATCTCAATTTTTAATTGTGCATTTGTCTCAGCATGTCATTATTCTCATATTTCTGACAGTGTCTCATATTTAGCAATTTTTTGTCATAAGGATTAAGTATTTTTAATCAAGGTTATTTATCATTTAATTTGCTATAACTATAACACTAATTATATTACAAAAATTAATTAATGTCCTGTTTATTATATATTGTAGTTTTGTTGTCTGTCATTTTTAAAGGGCACCTATTTTACCCCTTTTTCAAGATTTAAGATAAATCTTTTGTGTCTCCAGAATGTGTCTGTAAAGTTTCAGCTCAAAATACCCATCAGATTACTTATTATACCTTTGTGTATATTAGAAATTTGAGCTGTTAATACACTGTAGCTGTTTTTGTTGCCTGTGCCTTTAATGCAAATGAGCTAGCTGGTTGTCCCTGCCCACCATTCCCACGTGCGTGTCCTTCTCCTGCTGCGTCTCACGCATAAGCAGCACAGTGACAGACAAGAATGAAGCAGATCTCCCTTACTACAGTAAGAACTTTCACAACGGTTATTTGATGTATTTGTTGTGGAGTTAATTCAAGCCTTTCTGCAACAATGAGTCACAGACAATGTCTTTATAAAGTTTTAGCGCGTGCAACATTCGCTATGTTTATGTACAAAATATACCTGATTTAAGTCCACGAACCGGGATTAAAGAGACTTCTTTTATAATTGTACTGACACTATGCAGCTGTGGTGGTGAATTTCGTAGCAATTTTATTGTCTTTATTACAAACATGCACTGTTTTAAAAATGTTTTAAACTTGTAAAACTCATTCTTGAGGTGCTGCTGATCACAGCAAGCTGAACAGACCTTTTAATCCCGGTTGCTTTGCGCACGTCCTGTCTTGTGGATATGATTATACGCGTTACTATAGACATGTTAATACGCGGCTGTCAATCAATTCGGTGGGCGAGGAAACCGCATCCCTACGTCACATTGCGGTGGGCCTCAAAATGGGAGGGATTTGGATCCTGTTTTTAACATCAGAAAAATTTAAATAAGAGACTTATTGTGTTTATATCACTCCAGTATGACTGTGGACACATTATACCTACACACAGTTCTGTCCAAACAGCTTACAAAAGTTGATTTTCATCATAGGTGCCCTTTAATGCTCATGCGTTTCAAAATTTAGTTTGAATTCTTAAAACTATTACAATTATATGTACGATTGAAGTCAGAACTATTAGCCCTCCTGTATATTTTTTCCCCAATTTCTGTTTAACGGAGAGAAGATTTTTTCCAACACATTTCTAAAAATAATAATAGTTTTAATAACTCATTTCTAATAACTGATTTCTTTTATCTTTGCCATGATGACAGCACATAATATTTGACTAGATATTCTTCAAGATGCTAGTATTCAGCTTAAAGTGGCATTTAAAGGCTTAACTAGGTTAATTAGGGTAAAGTTAGGGTAATTAGGCAAGTCATTGTATAACAGTGGTTTGTTCTGGAGACAATCCTAAACTAATATTGCTTAAGGGGGCGAATAATATTGACCTTAAAATGGTTTTAAAGAAATTTAAAACTGCTTTTATTCAAGCCAAAATAAAACAAATCAGACTTTCTCCAGAAGAAAAAATATTATAGGAAATACTGTGAAAAATTCCTTGCTCTGTTAAACATCATTTGGGAAATATACATAAAAAAACAAAACAAAACAAAAAACAGGAGGGCGATAACTGTAAATATAATTATTAAATCGATCATCCCTGGTGTGAACAGGTCTTTAGGCCTTTAATAAACACAACAAATGACAAGCAAAAAAATATATTAACAATAATAGTAATAATAATAATGGCTATTTTTGATCGCTCCCTTTCGTTTTCTTTATTTTGGGTTTATAAACAGTTTTGGTTTTCCTGCCGTTCTGGTTTTGGCTTCCAACATTGTCATTTTCAGTGTAGTTTCTCCTGCTCCTCATCCCGCAGACAGACAGACAGTGTGTTCTCTCTCAGGGGAGGAAGGGCTGGTCCTCGTCCTCATCTTCAGGTGCGGGTCCCGGGTCACTCAGACAGCGCAGGAGGCATTTCGGCGGCTCCTCGTCTCCTTCTTTCTCCTTTCTGTCTGGCAATTTCATGGTCAGGCCGCCTTCCTCATCCTTTCTCTGCTTCTGCTTGCTCTCCTTCTTGCCAAATTCGTCCACTACATTGACTGATTCTGGGCTCTGTGGTGAAGCCAGGTCCACTTTTATGGTCGGGACGCTTTCTGTGGCGGTTTTCATGCCCCAAGCTTGAGGATCTGAGAAAGAGGAGGAGAGAAAATGAATGTAGTGCAATGAGAATCTGTCCACTGAGTTGTATTTGTCGTTTTTAATATGGATGAAATAAAACTAAAAATGAGATGAAAGGGTTTAACAAAACATTGTTTTGGAAAAGCTAAGATGCTAAAGCTACATGTGATTAAAATTTATAAACTAATATAAAAGTTGAATTAAATAACTAAAACATAAATCTGGTAATAGCTTAAGTATAATTAACTACGGGCCAATCCCCAATTTTATTTTTGTACCCCTACCCCTTCCCCATGGCCCTTGAAACAGAGTGTGAAGGGGAAGGGCTTCAAGATTTACCCCTAAGAAATGGGACAGCACTACAACACCTAGTATATTTTAGTTTTTATGTATGTATGTGTGTGTATCACATATACACATAATAAATATATATAATACACACACATGTCATCAAAACTAACTTTTATTTTGCATGCACACAAAAAAAAAAAACAATTAATCTTTGCCCAGCACTAATTGCAATTTTTCATGGGATGTTCTTTACACAACGTAAATAGGTTTTTTGATGCATACAGAATATAGTTTAATTGTATTGAAATGTGATGAACCACTAGACGGCGCTGCTCTACAATAACCCACTGCATTACTGAGAGGATTTCAGTTCATCAGAGCAAAAGAAAAAGAGTTCTGGTTCATTAAAAGCATCTTAAATCATAGCTGTGTGAAACAGCGGAGTAAACAAACTCATTACCTGAAGCCAATCGAGCTCGAGCGATGGTTGGCGAATCAGGAGGTGGAGCGGGAACAGTGAGGTAATTATTCATCTGCGAAATCTGAAAAGAGAGAAAAAATAAAGTTAAAACTTTAATAAAAGACTTTCAAATAAAACATTTAGGCATCCCCATAAGCATTTATGGGGAATAAAAATCTCAAAACATGAATATTTTATAATTCTACATTAACACAGAAAAAAATATTGCCATCAGCTTAGCCAAAATAAGTTTGAAAATACCTGCAAAAATACAATATTGTGCATCCCTACTATTAATTTCTGAAGTATTTAAGTTTAAGTGTGCTGATTGTCTTGAATTTTAAATATTTAAATAACTGTATTGTGGTATATAATAGAATATCATAATGACCACTCCTATATACAGCCTATATAATATAACATATGACATAAAACATTATATATAAAATACATTTTTTTTTTAATTCACAAACTTGATGAAATTCCCATTATATACAAAACATGAATTAACAATGCTAAGATTATCAAGGCAAGTTTATTTGCATAGTACATTTCATGCACCATTGTAATTTAAAGTGCTTTACATAAACAGGAAGATTAAAAGAATCACACAACAAGCATAAGAGATTAAAATAACTATGAATTAAATAAAATAAATAAATAAACTAACAGACATATAAACAAACAAAATAAATAAAACAAATAAATGAATTGACAAATATATTTTTTTATTCACAAATTCAATAAACCAATAAACATAATTAGGTAAACAAACAAATAAATTAAATGTATAAAACAAAAAATAAATAAATGAATAAATAAAATCAATTATAAAACAAATAAATAAAAATAAAATATAATAAATAAACAAACAAATAAAGTAAAATAAATATCTAAAATAAAAAATAAAATAAAAATAAACAAACAAATAAAGTAAAATAAATATCTAAAATAAAATAAATAAAAATAAAATGTATTTTAAATAATTAATTAATTTACAAATTAAAACAAACTAATAAACATATAAATAAATAAACAAAAAAAACAGACATACACATACATATATATATATATATATATATATATATATATATATATATATATATATATATATATATATAAAATAATAATAAAAAATAATAATAAAAATGAAAAAAACATGCAAACAAACAAATAAATAAATAATTACATAAAATAAATAAAAAACTTATAAATAAACAAATAAAAATAAGACAAATAAGATTGCAACAAAAAATCTGTTGCATCAATTAAAGGTAAACATCAAACCTTCTTTTCCAGCTCTATCATTTTCTTGCGCTTGATGATGTCGTTCCAGCCATCCTCATACGGATCGGCCACCAGTGTGTGTCTGTTGTAGGATCGCAGCTGAAAACACACAAGATGAGAATCATGTTTAAACTGTATCAATCACTCACACACACACACACAGACTAAACACACACACACTCACTCTCATTCGTGTTTTTTGAAGGTTTGTGCGCAGAATCTTCCGGATCTCCTCCTCTCGAGCCTTGGAGAGCTGCGGCAGAGCGCGGTCTGGAGGAGGCTTCTTCGGATGGATGTTCCTGAAAAAAAAATTAGACAGTTTTTTTTGTTGTTGTTTATTCTGTTGTTCATTAGTATATTTCATCCTTGGTTATTTATCATTTGAATTAGTATTTGTGTTGGGTGTACAGGTCTATAACATCTGCCAAAGGGACTACAAATGAAAACTAGCTAATTTGGGTCCATAATGATTCTTGAGGAATGCTGATTAAATGTACACTGCTACTAACTACTAAGACAATGAAAGCATCCTATAAAAATGTAGTTTATATAAATTATTCTAAAATACATGCATTCATCTACAGTAGTGGAAAGAGTACTGAAAAAGCGGAGCACTTTTTTAATACATTTTTAAATACATTCATTTTCAAATGTGAGATTAATTTAATGGGAAAACATTAACAACATTTGTGCAAGTGGTAAAAGTCTTCATTTTTATCATTCCCTTTCATATTATTTTTAATTTAGGTTCATAAAAATGTTAGTCTGGCGGCACAGTGGCTCAGTGGGTAGCACTGTGGCCTCACAGCAAGAAGGTTGCTGGTTTGAGTCCCGGCTGGGCCAGTTGGTATTTTTGTGTGGAGTTTGCATGTTCTCCCCGTGTTGGCATGGGTTTCCTCCGGGTGCTCCAGTTTCCCCCACAGTCCAAACACATGCGCTATAGGTGAATTGGATGAACTGGCCGTAGTGTATGAGTGTGTGTGAATGTGAAAGTGTATGGGTGTTTCCCAGTGATGGGTTGCAGCTGGAAGGGGATCTGCTGCGTAAAACATATGCTGGAATAGTTGATGGTTCATTCCGCTGTGGCGACCCCTGATAAATAAGGGACTAAGCTGAAGGAAAATGAATGAATGAAAAATGCTGATTCAATATATATCTCTGATTATTGTAATAAGATGCATTTCTCCATTTCTCAAACGGAATATTTTTTTAATGACGTGAATATAAATTTTGTGCTTCAAGCACTTTATTCTTCTGGACTTTCAACTTGTTTTGATTATTTTATTTTCAGCTGTTGATTCAAGATAGATCTGTGGTTATTATAATAAGGTGCATTTTTCCATTTCTCAAAAAGAATGTTTTTTTTTTAATAACGTGAATTACTTTTTTGTGCTTTATCAAGCAGTCAATGCTTCTGGACTCTCAATGTTTGTCTTGATTGTTGTTGGTTTTTTGGATACACAATAAATGTCTTGCACAAACCAATACACAGCACACCCCATATACATACAGTTGAAGTCAAAATTATTCGCCCTCCTGTGATTTTTTTTTTTCCTTTTTCAAATATTTCCCAAATGATGTTTAACAGATTCAGGAATTTTTCACAGTATTTCCTATAATATTTTTTCTTCTGGAGAAAGTCTTATTTGTTTTATTTCGGCTTGAATAAAAGCAGTTTTAAATTTCTTTAAAACCATTTTAAGGTCAATATTATTCGCCCCCTTAAGCAATATTTGTTTTGGATTGTCTCCAGAACAAACCACTGTTATACAATGACTTGCCTAATTACCCTAACTTTACCCTAATTAACCTAGTTAAGCCTTTAAATGTCACTTTAAGCTGAATACTAGCATCTTGAAAAATATCTAGTCAAATATTATGTGCTGTCATCATGGCGAAGATAAAAGAAATCAGTTATTAGAAATGAGTTATTAAAACTATTATGTTTAGAAACGTGTTGAAAAAAATCTTCCCGTAGACAGAAATTGCGCAACAAATATACAGGATGGCTAATAATTCTGACTTCAACTGTACATTCCATATATTCTACAAGCCATTCTGATTGGTTGGAAGACGTTGGGGGCATGACTTACTGCATGGAGACGGTGGAGGGCAGGGCAGAGGGCAGTTTGGCTCCGCCTCCGCTCTCCACCAGCTCGATGGCCTGCTTCATCTCCATCTTGTGGTAGAAAGCGATGAGTTGCGGCTCTTTGGAGCGTTCACCCGCTATCAGACACTTCTTCACGTACTTCTTATTGAAGCGGTTCAGTCTGGAAAAGAAAAAAACCAAGGTGAAGCTTTTTTTATGTTATTGCTGGAGGGGTGTTTTTATTTTGTGAAAAACACTGTATACAGTTAAAGGGGGTAGTTCACTCAAAAATGACAATTTACTCACTAAAGTGGGTACAAACCCTTCTTTTACACAAAAGAAGAGATTTTGTAGAAAGCTGGAAACCGGTAACCAATGACTGACATATTAGGAAAAACAAATACTATAGAAGTCAATGGTTACTGGTTTCCAACATTCTTTAAAATATTGTAATATCTATTTATGTTCTTGTAGGATTGAAAGTGCCTTTGCAATATGTGTTTAGTGTTTTTATAAATGTACTTTTTTGTTTCTAAAAAATCTTGTATTAATAAAAATGTAAAGGGGGTAGTTCACCCAAAAAACAACAATTTACTGCTTACAAACCCTTCTTTTACACAAAAGAAGAGATTTTGTAGAATGTTG
>CAIGQV010000355.1:1624626-1638009 GCA_903798115.1 Danio jaintianensis | reverse complement strand
TATACAGCCATATCGCACTGCTACGAGTGTGATAATCAATGGTGATGTCATCAATAAAACACAAGATGCAAATGTTTTGCAACATCCTACAATTTAAGATTTATTTGCAGGAAATATATACACATGCTGTTTGACAGCTCATAAAACGTTGCAAAAACAAGGCAACATTATCAATGACTAATTTTTGTGAAAAACAAATGTATTGTTAACTCTTTCATTTCGTTATGAATGCAACATTAGCACCTGGGCTAATTTTACTGCTAAATAAATGCAGTCAACACATTGATCACTGCACGTTCTCGTAAGAATGTAACAATAACATATTTTAGTGCAGAAGTAATGCATACGTCCTCAGCACACAGATTCATGTGAGGTTATTTCATAACATGACATATGAAAGACAAAGGCTTGGCTATAACGTTAAGCCTTATTACAATCTCAGAGACTTGCTCAGATGCATATTTTACCGCTATGAGTGCGCGCTAGAAAGCTGCTCAAAATCCTGCTCAAGTGGGGCGTGTTTCACGTTTACTGCTCATCGTGGTTATCAGACGTCTCCTCACTGCACATCTTTACCACGTTCACCTGGGATTATATTTACACATGCTATGAAGTTTGTCACACCTACGCACTACATGGTTTGTGTGCACTTTACAGTTTATTCACAAAATATGTCAGCATCTATGCTTCGCAGAGGACGACAGCCAATCACATTACTTTTTCATTGTTGCATAAACGTGATTGGCCATCATCTGCTCTAGGGTATTTGCATGGAGCGACCTAACTGGCATCGGTTTTACAAATTAAAGTTCACGTGAATCTTTAACGCTGACATAAGAAAAATAACACTTTAAAATTACTTTAAATAAGTTTCATTCAGTGAACCAGCTTCATGTGTAAAGCTGTCATGTAGTTCAGGTCAAACTACGTAATCTGCGCAGCGCGACTATTGTCACCAATCAAAAAGTGTCACGGCAGAGCATTAAAGTCGACTAGTCGGTGCAACACCTATTATATATAGATATATATAGAGAACAGTTTTTCAACACATTTCTAGTTAATAACTCATTTCTAATAACTGATTTTTTTTTGCTAGTATTCAGCTTCAAGTAACATTTAAAGGTTTAACTAGGTTAATTAGGCAAGTCATTGTATAACAGTGGTTTGTTCTGGAGACAAAAACAAATATTGCTTAAAGGGGCTAATAATATTGACCTTAAAAAGGTTTTTAAAAAAAAATGTAAAACTGCTTTTATTCTAGCTGAAATAAAACAAATAAGACTTTCTCCAGAAGAAAAAATGTTATAAGAAATACCGTGAAAAAAATCCTTGCTCTGTTAAACATCATTTGGGAAATATTTGAAAAAATAAATAAATAAATAAAATAAAATCACAGGAGGGTGAATAATTCTGACTTTAAATGTATATGCATCTCTTTCCTCACCCAGAACTCGCGCCACCAGACAGAGGATTAAGGTGACGATGACGAAGGTCCAGTTCCACTGGTGCGGTCCGGCCACCGTCGACAACCCTAAGAAGATGAAGATCAGTGTGTCGCTCACGCTGCTCAACATCTTCAGGAAATACTTGGTGGTTGTGTGGGATTTATGGGAAATGTTGGCTTCCACGTAGGGTCTCATGACGGCACCGCACGCGATTAACCTGGAGACAGAAGATGCAATGGTTATTTACGTCGCCAGATCAGCCTCAAATATAATACATTTAGAAAGAAAAATCATACACAAGCACAGCACAATTCACATTTATAAAATCCAATTCGTAACTTCAAAACACAATTCATAAATACACAAATACAATTAATGAATTCTAAACAGTTCATTAATACACAAATCCAATTCATAAATCCAAAACACAATTCATAAATACACAAATACAATTAGTGAATTCTAAACAGTTCATTAATACACAAATCCAATTCATAAATCCAAAACACAATTCATAAATACACAAATACAATTAGTGAATTCTAAACAGTTCATAAATACCCAAATCCAATTCATAAATCCAAAACACAATTGATAAATAGACAAATCCTATTCATTTAGGGAAATATTTATCATTTTTACTTGAGAATTCATAAATTGTTGTTTCATGTGTTTTGAATTTACGAATTTAAATTTCATTTTGTACATGCAACAATTTTGAGACTGATCTGGCTCCATACTTATTGACCTGACAATATTATATATTTGGATTTTAACATTAATAGTAAATGAAATGCATTCCACATGAAAATTGTCAAGTGTCAGTTGTCATCTTTCTATAGAGCTTTATACAATAATAATAATATTAATAATAATAATAATAATATTTCACTTTATGGGACATATTCAGCATGAACTATAAAAAATTGAATGACAAAAAGTCGACAACAAATGTTTTTATGTTGTTTTAACTGATTTTAATAGATTTTTATAGAGTTTCTGTTTTGATTTTGATTTGATTTATTTATTTCTAACAGAAAAATCATACATAAAACAATTCTTTAAACAAAAATACATTTCAACATGGTCGAAATGGAGCGGGATGAAGCACAAGCTTATTATTTTCCCCACCCCATTACCACACACATCATTCGTCTATTACTTCAACTTATTTCTTCTTTTACTTATCTCTTCTTTTTAAATGAGACATATGAGCTTTACATGAGACATACATGAGGCATCTTTGACATATTATATGTTTGATTCCATTTGTACATTTACATTTTATAACATAGACCCAAAAAATACATAGTATTGCAAACAGCCATTAATTGAAATTTCATCATACCTTTCTCATTTCATTCTTTTTCAATCACCTCTTTGGTTTTGATAATTTAGTTTCTCCAAATCTGTTTGTAAAGTCGAAAGTAGAAAAAGTAGAAATTGCGTTTGTAAAGTTATATAAAGTTTAACTTAATATTTTTAGTCAGTTTGATTGATATAAGTTGAGATGACTTGAAAAGTTCATTTGATTCAACTTAAATTTAAGACAGGATTCAACCTTTCTGGCACGCTGTAAAAAATTATTTCTAAAAGAAAATGTTTGTTAGACCTCAAAAATATTATGTGATCATAACTTGTTTCAAGGAAACTCTTTAAATCATTAATTATAATGAATTATATATATATTTTTTTTAATCGGTTACTGTGCGTGTTATGAAGTAATACCTTTATCTTCGAAAGTTTAACAATTAAAAATTTTGCCATGAAACATTCAATTTTTTACATTTATTTTTATAATTATTACTATTAATATAGTAATAAATGCAAATATTACAATTGTATCAAGTTAAATAAATTCTTAAAATGTAACAATTTAATAAACATCATCAAAAAGCGCAACATAATTTTCAGAAGTACACTGAATTAAATTACAAATTTTTTTAATTTAATTATCAATTAATTAACTTTGGAAAAGTATGCACAACTTGTAGACTATGAATTGAAAACATGGAAGCGGAAATATTTTGATTGTATTTCTAACAATATTCATTTAAAAATGGTTTATTTACATCAATTAAACAATTGCTAAACAAGCTAATTATTAAGAAGTTATTAAATGAAAATATTACCATTAATTTACAACTGAACATTAGAATATTGTTATAAACACTTTTATTACATACATTAAATTGGTTGAATGATATTATTAAAAAAAAAATAATAATAATAAATAAATAATAATAATAATAATAAAAATCTGTCTAAATAAATGAATTCATAAACACAATAATTTTCAATTAAAACAATTTACATAAAATATAAGGTTTTTAGCTAAATAAGCTGCTGTGTATATATATATATATTTATTTATTTATATTTATATATATATGTATATGTATATATAATAATTTTTCTTAGAATCATAATTCTCACAGTATTAAATATTCATAATAACATTTATACAATATTCATGTAACATCATACATTTAAAGTGTTTTAATAATAGAGCGCATTATTAACAGATTTTAGTCATAACACTGATGATCCTGAATGTGCATCACTTTTAATGAATAATCAGAATATATTCACATACAGTACGCCCTTGAAAGTGAACATCTCAATTACCCTCCTTTAGCGCAATGTGAAACTATTTCCACCTACAGTCAAGTCTCGAAGGAAACGGCGTGATCACGACAACTTACAATTAGCTCAAAAGACTGTGTTTATAAGGAAATTATCCAATTATGCAATATTACAGGGGTATATATATCTCTGACTCACTATTTCACAGTTAAACAGCACATATCATCAGGGTTGAGAATGTAAACTTCCAGTCATTTGTTCTTCTTTTAAAGGACAAACCTCTGTGACAAAACTTCCTGTGACGGCAGTGAGGCGTTTCTTTAGTGTAGGAGTTCACTTTTGCATAATAGGATATTTCACAGCTCAAAAACAGAAATAATGTGCTGCTTGTGTCTTTTTTACTTTATTTTATTCATACTCTTTATTAACTGACATTTTATTAAAGTGAAAAAATGTCCTTGTCTCCCGAATTCATTAAAAGCAACAGCAAAGACATTCACAATTTTACAAAATAAAAGTTGTATTTGAATGTATTTGAATGTATTGAAGTTGTATTATGTTTTTTAGTCATTGATGAATCCTGAAAAAGTGCATCAGTTTTCATACAAAAATGTTTGTTTTTTTCTAAATGTATTATTTTTGAGACTGATCTGGCTCTATAGAAATCATTCAGCGTTGTGATATGGAGCTGTAATGCTCTCAAAACCTGCCGGTACTACTTTAGCTGTGCATTTATCTGAAAATAACAGCACAACTTAGAATGCTCATAAGCCAATCAGAATCAAGCATTCAACCGGCCCATAGTATAAGCAGTTTTAATAGTTTGTTGTGATGGTTTGAACAGTTTTGCAATCCTCCAGTGACTCTTTACTGCTGTGAGACGGTTATTCTCATCCACTCATGCGTCACCAGCTCATAACTGAGTGTCTTCAGTAGCAGCACAGTATTGAGTGAGCTCAGACACACACTTACTTACAGCCAAGACGCAGTGAATCCAGAAAACTTCAGACAGTAGATCAAGTGTCAGTGACAAGCTGTTAAATCACTGGATGCTTTCAGAGGTGAGAAATACCAGCCCTGACCTGTTTCATCTGGCCCTGTTTATTGATCTCATATTTCAGAAAGACGCAAAAAAAAAAAAAAGCTCGTGCAATTTTTGAGAGTCTTCTTCAAAACTTTTCAAAGCAAAAAGGGCTCCTATTACTTATGCTAAAAACAGAAAACATTAAAAAAAATCAAATGGAAATTAAAAAAATACCCCATTAACTGTGTCTTAAATAATTCTCTTTGTTTGCACAATTTATTCATGCATGTTTTTTGCTAATAAATATATTTAGAAAAATGCGTTATTTTGCATATTAGGACTTATCCTACATTTTTCCTAAATTTTTGTTTTAAAAAAATATATAAAATAAATTAAATGAAAATAAACATAAAAATAAAAATAATAAATAAATACACAAAAAGTGTATTTGGAAGTTGTGTTAGAGAGGCCAGCAGGGGGCGCTCAACCTGTGGTCTGTGTGAGTCCTAATGCCTCAGTAAAGTGAACACTATACTGTCAGAGAGCACCGCCTTTCAGATGAGACGTTAAACCGAGGCCCTGACTCTCTGTGGTCATTAAAAATCCCATGGCACTTCTAGTAAAGAGTAGGGATGTAACCTTGTGTCCTGGCCAAATTCCCTCCATCGGCCCTTACCGATCATGGCCTCCCAATCCTCCCCATCCACCGAATTGGCTGTATCACTGTCTCTCCACTCCACCAATAGCTGGTGTGTGGTGAGCGCACTGGCGCCATTGTCATGTGGCTGCCGTTGCATCATCCAAGTGGATGCTGCACACTGGTGGTGGTGTGGAGAGCCCCCCATCATGATTGTGAAGCACTTTGAGTGTATGGCCATACACAATAAAACACGCTATATAAATACACATTACATTACATTACATTTATATTACAAACAAACAAAACATGAAAACCAAATAAATAAATAAAACATATATATTAGGGATGCAACGATTATAGATTTTGGTTGTACGTTTATAGTCTGAGAAATACGGTTTCACATGAAAACTTATATTTTAAAAAGTGTTATTTATTGCTGCTCAGTAACCAAAGAATACAGCACAAAATAATAATAAAAACATACAATAGTTCATTTCTCTTTGGATTTAAAAATGAGTGAAAAAAGTTTTTGCCATTTAAACATAATAATTTTACACTCAAAATAAACGATAAAACAATAAATAAATAAATAAATAAAAACAAAAACAAGAATAAATAAATAAATGGATTTCATTCATTCATTCATTTTCTTTTCGGCTTAGTCCCTTTATTTAACTGGGGTCGCCACAGCGGGATGAACCGCCAACTTATCCAGCATATGTTTTTACGCAGCGGATGCCCTTCCAGCTGCAACCCATCACTGGGAAACATTCATACACACTCATTCACACACATACACTACGGACAATTTTAGCTTACCCAATTCACCTATACCGCATGTCTTTAGACTTGTGGGGGAAACCTGAGCACCCGGAGGAAACCCACGCGAACACGGGGAGAACATGCAAATTCCACACAGAAATGCCAACTGACCCAGCCGAGGCTTGAACCAGCAACCTTCTTGCTGTGAGGCGAACGTGCTACCCACTGCGCCACCGCGTCGCCCAATAAATGGATTTGTCTAATGTAAATCTAAGCTATACATATTAGCTAAGTATTTCCCTTTTTAAGAGAACAAATGTAGTCAAAGGCTGCTGAACATCTTTTTTTCCTCTTTGGAGTAGAAATGTGTATATTCCATACAAAGTATAAAGCTGATCGGTCGGTTCTTGTCACGTGACTCGCGGTGCGCTCGCCCCATTCTTTCAACTAGGTGCACATGGAAAGCCTGAGCGCGACGCTGCCAATATGCGCTGACAAACCGCGCGCCTCCATTGGAAATAGCGAACTTGAGGGCGCAAAAGACGGAATATGTGAACGTCCCTTAGTTAATAGCCTTAGCCATATTTAAAACCAGCCTTTAATCCAGTGTGCGTGGGTATTCGCCTCGGTGTACAAGCTCAGAACTTTAAACTAGCGCACAGTTGGCATAACTTTGTTTAGTTGGAGCAGTTTTGTTCTGTGCAGAAGAACGGTGTTGAGAAACCTTTACGATTAATTAACCGTGACAAATTAATGCGCGGTTAATAGTGAAAACGGTTAACCGTTGCATCCCATTTTAATCTTTCTGGAGTCTTTTTTAATGTTTGTAATCATTTTAATAATCAAAAAGCATGTCTAAAAAACTGAAGTAATAAAACTTGAATTTAATTAATTGCTTATGTTTACAATGAAAAGATCCTATGAAAATTCTTTCTGCTTTCAGTTTTCTGGATTTCTTATTTCAATTTTTAAATTCTATTTTATGAAAAGCATTGGACATTGACTGTTTAATCTTATGAAATGTAACTTGTTTCAATTCAAGTAAAAAATTATACTTTATAAAATTTATTTTTAAAAAAACCAATAAATATAGACAATATAATCTCATCAAATGTAACTTACTCAAATTGTGAAACTGAATTGAAGTGTTGACTTACGCCATGATGCCAGACAGATGAAACACCTCAGCGGACAGATAAGCCATGTAGCTGTAGATGAAGACAAACAGCGGCTCGATGACGCGTGTGTGTGAGGTGAAGCGTGATGTAAATGCCGCCAGGATGCCATAGATGGCGCCCACGACAATCCCACCCAACGACACCACCAGAAAACACACGATTCCCAGGAACACGTCTGTGATGGTGATGGTTCCCACACTGGAGTACTCCTCAAACAGATGATACAGAACCTGCACAACAACAACAGGAAAAGAGATCAACACAGTCCAGAACAACATAGACTTACTTTATTAAACAGAGATTATAAAATGCATTTATTTGAAAACTATATGACAGTCAAGGCTGTTGTATACTTAAACTAAATGCATTTAAAATTTACACATATTATTATACATATATATATATACACATACACACATACATGCATTTTATTGCACATACATTTAGCAAAATGCTTTCAAGTATTGTAGCACATTAGGACATTTAAGGGTTTCTCAAATTTTATCCTACATTTTTTTCTGAATCACCACTTAAATAAATAAAATTTAATTAATTAAATAAAAAATATATATAAAATAAATAAATAAAAATAAATAATAATAAAACACACACACATATATATAGCCTTATTATATTAAAAGTTCATTATAAAATGTATTTATCTGAAAACTATATGACAGTCAAGGATGTTGCATACATAAACTAAAACTAATAGTACTTAAAATTTATATATATATATATATATATATATATATATATATGTGTGTGTGTGTGTGTGTGTGTGTGTGTGTGTGTGTGTGTGTGTGTGTGTGTGTGTGCGCGTGCGTGCGTGCGTGAGACCTGGGCACCATTTTGACAGCATTTTTAAACAGTGCCTTATATTAAATATATAAATATTATGTTCTTAATACTTCATTTTTCTTTTCTTTTTTTTGAAAACATGAGAAAAAAATGAATAATTTTCTATTTTCATATTTAGGGTTCAACAGTTGTCGTAAGGGTCAATATTGAGTGAAGTGATTTGGTGAAATTGTATTCATATTGCAATATTGCAGAAAAACACAATATCGCAATATCCAATATTCCCAATATCCTGCAGCTCTAGTGTTTTTTTTCTTCTCGTCTACCAAGCGCAGCATTAGACTCTTCATCAAGAACACTCAGTAGCATCACACTCTTTTCCAAACCACTCAAAGCCTGATTTAGTGCTTCCCAGCTGAAATGAGTAGAGCAGGACAACAAATCCTCCTGAGATTAGAGGAGCAGCTCTTCAACGAACGCCTCAAATCACGTTTGGCTTCTTCCATTGATCGGCTACTAAGTGTCATTTGTCTCACAGACCACTAGAGACTGAAGCTCATTCAAAGCATGAGGTCAAGCAGTCGAGGAAAAACAGCTCTGGGTAGGCATGGGCCGGTATAAGATTCTAATGGTTTGAAAACCTTGGATAAAATTATCACGGTAGTTTCACGGTATTGTGATTACTGCTCTAAAATATGCTCTTTTCAAATGTCAGAGTAAAAATAATTCCCATAATGAACAGAGTAAAAAAAAATTCCATAATGAACACAATATAGTTTAGTTTAAGAAACATTTCAATTTTTTGGCACAGAAAAACGTGTCAGACTAAATAATTAAGATGAATCAATGACTTCTGCTGTCTACATTAGTGTCAAAAACACATGTGTCTTTACAACTTGAAAAGGCATCTTTGGAGATCTTTACTACAGTAAACCTTGAAACAGGTTATCATCCCATGCCTAGCTCAGGATGATGGAAACGACAGAGCTCAATCGGCTGATAAATTGAGCTGTGAGAGTGAACAAGTGAATTCACAGAAGACCTGGAACGATCCATTGATTATACACACACTAATGGCTGACCAATGTCTATATAAATATCTAGAGGAAGGAAGCCCAGTAGATGGCGTACTGGCATACTAAAGCAAAAAAAAAAAAAAAAAAGTGATATGAAAAGTACAAAATAAAAAAAAAGAAAAGAAAAATAAACGTATAACATAATAACTAGGAGAATGTGGATTCAAATAAACTCAGCCGTCTCCTAAAACAAGAGAAAAGCATTAAGTGCTCATTAAATTTATGACTCCAAACACAGTCTTTTATCATTGATATAAATATCAAGATATAAAGATCAAGATATTGATATAAGACCAAGACCTTTTATTACGTTTGGCTAGCTAAAGCGATCTACTCCCGGGAGGGGGTTAAAATCAGGGGCCGCGCGATTTACTTCCAGAGGGAAGTTGAAATTGGGGGGCATGTAATTAGAGCTGTAAAGCTTAACTTTTCGACTTTAGGTGAAAAATCGAATCTGTTGGAGACGTCCAATAGATTAATAGGTACCGAAAAAGTTCACAGAGGGGGGTGATCACCAGAATGGGGACGTCCCAGAGTAAAATGAGAAATATGATACATCGGTGTTTTGGAATATGGAAAAACTGCATCTACGCTGTTTTCATCTGTTTTTATATTATTTGTTTTTATTTTATTTATAATTGTCTCTTTTATTCCTGTTTATGTAAAGCACTTTGAATTGCCATTGTGTATGAAATGTGCTATATAAATAAACCAGCGGATTCAAGTATTGTCAGTCGATTGAATGGGCGTTATCAGTGGTTTATCAGCTGATAGATATGGGCCAGTAGGGGCCTACTGCGCCTACTGGTAGGCTCAGAAGGCTGTTATCAACCATGCACATGGTTAATCTGCTGTTCTCGCGTAAATCCAGCAGAGGCCGCTCCGATTGACCTGCCCTCCTCCTTCCCTAAACCCAACGGTCATTATTTTTTCAAAAGCAGCGATTATTTTTCAAAAGCAGCGATTAACCTGCCCTCCTCCTTCCCTAAACCCAACCGTCTGTTTTTAAAAAAGCAATAAAAACAAATAATTAACTTTTGTCTTAGCTGCTTTCTGAAACTGTTTTTCGAACCCCGTCATCGCGGTCAACTCCGCACCATGTCTCAAGTCTGCCGACGTACACGGTGAGCCACTGGAGAAACTGATAACAGCTCAAAATCCATTCATATGGAGGTAAGCGTGTATACCGCCACGCATGATTATTTATGAAATTATACTATTTCCCATTAATTGTATTTTATTAACGTCTACCCCAACCCTAAACCCAACCGTCACAGTAACGTAAAAACACATCTGGATCTGAACTGTTCTCTATTAGTATAGTTGATTAAGCATGTGGATGGATGATTACAGCCTTCTGAGCCTACTAGGAGGCGCAGAAGGCACCTACTGGCCCATATCTATCAGCTGATATCAACTGATTCCGCCCATTCAATCGAATGATAACATTCGAATCGGGTGAATAAACTTGCCTTGCCTTGCCTAAAACAGTCAAATAAAACATGCATACTTGGAAAGGTTACACTGCTGTGGTAAAGCTGACCGGCACAGACTGTACAACAAACACATTTATGCATATTCGCAATGTAGCACGCTGTTGTGACACTTTTATGATAACATTTCTATTCAAATTAGAGCTATGTAGATCGGTTTAGCTATAAAGGGGGAGAGGAATCTAACATTACAATCTTGTACAGCACATCATTTTCAATTAATGATTTAATATATGACACATCAAACTTCATGTTTCATTACTAGATGTATCATTTATGAAGAGCTATTCAGTGATATATTTTTGATTGGTTGTTTGTTGCCACCTATTGGCTAAACAATGTATTTGCTACAAATTTGAACAGCGTCCAGTTGCACTAAACAGTGACTTTAATCTTTACCATAAACATCAGTGTTTATATCTAAACTATAAACTGTTATCCCAGTACTTCTGTGTTATTTGATTGCTTGTAACTAACTGAAAAGTGTTAAAACTGAATCTTCTTTATCTCAATTTGAATGCAGCGCATCGAAGGATTAATCCGCACACACTGAAAGAAATTGCTTTTTGATGTAGTACAATCTAACAAATTTACTCTCATAATTATTTAATTGTAATATTAAGTGTCAAGGATAACTAGAATTTTCTAAGTAAATATTTAATATTTACACATTTACTTCATGTAATACATTAAATGAGTGGAAAGAGTTAAATATTAATATTTATTTACTTGTAATATTTAGATATTTTCTAATCGTCACAAACCTAGTAATGTTAAGCAAATTTTAATAGTTGGATATGTCGCAATGGATGTGTAGTTCCCAGCCTGCTTTGCGGGGGATTAAATTAAGAGGAGAATATTTTGAAAATAAAAGCAATCTTAGGTGTTTAAATTTGAGAGAAAGAGTTTTTAGAGTTTAATCTTCATTAATTTGAAGATTAAGAAGAGTTTTGAGTACGTTTTTTTAGTTTTAAGGTTACCACCTTGCAGAGGAGTAGCACTCATGCTTTGGGTCTTGGCATTTTTATTATCAGCATTAATGTTTGACGCTTCTCTCAGAGAGACATCGCTGTGCTAACGCTACCTCTGAAATGAGCACTTTTAAAGTAAATCTGCTCTTGGGTTCAATTTGCTTAAAATAAAGTGAAATTATGCATTTTAATTAGAAATGTGTGTCTTAATTAAACCAAGTTACACCAAATGTACTAATTATTAACTAATAAGATTTATTTAAATTGATAAAAGCAATGTTCCTTCTGCTAAAACAAGAACTCGACATTACTTGGTTCATTTAAATAAATATATAGACTCAAAAATAAAGATAATCAATTAACTTTTACTTCATTCATTTAGGAGTGTTAGGTTTAAACATTAAGTACATTTTACATGATATTGACAAGTTAATTGTAGCTGATACAAGTAATTTACTTGAAATTTGTTTAAAAAATCCTCGTAACAATTTGCACAAAGTAAATCTTAAGAGTTATTTATTTCAGTGCACGCAAATCATCATCATCATTTATAATTTTTGTTGCGTGGGTGTTTGAATTGAGATCCTGATCTTTTAATGATGAATAGTGCAGCTTTACACTGAAAGCATTAATGCAGGCTAAACAAGTAGTGACAGAAAACACCTTTAATAACCTAAGAAAGTTTTTTAGTGCAATCACAACTTTTCCGTAATCATTATATTTTGAAAGCCAAAATGTTTTCATGTATGTGATTTGAATGACGCAGGGGGCGATCTCTTTGCGAACGTTACAAATTTAGAATTAATCTAAAGTGAAAATAAAAAGGTTTAAAAAAAGGCAAGTAAAAAAAGGTATTAATCCGTGGGTCATGTGCTTTTCGAACCATGGGTTGTGATCCGTTACACCCCTAATGGTTACAGGTTTTCAGCATTCATCAAAATATCTTCTTTTGTGTTTAACAGACGAAAGAAAATCATAAAGGTTTGGAACAACTAAAGAGTGAAGAAATGACGACCGAATTTACATTTTGGGTGAACTATCCCTTTTATTAATTAAGGAACTTTCATTTTTGGGTGAAACAAAAACAAATAAATGAAGGCAAATGACCACAGTGATAGCATCATTCAGTAGAGGAAAAACAAATACTATAGAAGTAAATGGTTAAAGGAATTTTCAGCATTCTTCAAAATATCTTATTTTGTGTCCAACAGAAGAAAGAAACTCAAATGTTTGGTCAAGATTAAGTAAATATTGACAGAATTTACGTTTTTGAGGTGAACTACCCCTTTAATTAAGGATCTTTCATCCTTTAAGGAACTTTAATTTTTGGGTGAACTATCCCTTTACTTAATTAAGGAACTTTAATTTTGGGGTGAACTATCCCTTTAATTATCTAAGGAACTTTCA
>CAIGQV010000355.1:1609424-1624616 GCA_903798115.1 Danio jaintianensis | reverse complement strand
TTTAATTTTGGGGTGAACTATCCCTTTAATTATCTAAGGAACTTTCATTTTTGGGTGAACTATCCCTTTAATTATCTAAGGAAATTTCATTTTTGGGTGAACTGTCTCTTTACTTAAGGAACTTTAATTTTGGGGTGAACTATCCCTTTAATTATCTAAGGAACTTTCATTTTTGGTGAACTATCACTAATTATTTAAGGAACTTTAATTTTTTGGTGAACTATCACTAATTATTTAAGGAACTTTCATTTTTTGGTGAACTATCCCTTTAATTATCTAAGGAACTTTAATTTTTGGTGAACTATCACTAATTATTTAAGGAACTTTCATTTTTTGGTGAACTATCCCTTTAATTATCTAAGGAACTTTCATTTTTGGGTGAACTATCCCTTTAAATGCACCTTCAAAAAAGACAAAAACAAATAAATGAAGGCAAATGTACTGACCACAGTGACGGCGTCGTTCAGTAGCGACTCTCCGAACACCAGAATGTGGAGCAGCTCGTTGATGTGGATCTCCTCAAAAACGGCCAGAACCGCCACAGGATCCACAGCCGAAATAATGGATCCGAACAGCAGACAAGACAGCAGATCCACATGCACCAAGTGAAGGCCCTCCAGCTGGCATACACCGTACAGCAAACCACCAATGAAGAAGGAGTTCCAGAGTGTTCCCACCACCGCAAACATTAGGATGGTGCCCAGGTTTTCAGTGAAGGGCCGGATGGGAAGAAAATATCCGGCATCCAGGATGATTGGGGGAAGCAGGTAGAGGAAGAAGATGTTGGATTGGAGGATGGGAGGAACTTCACCTACGAGTTTCATGAGACCCCCGATCAGGAGACCCACCACGATGAGCAGACAGCTCTCAGGTAAAATGGAGGAAATACGGGGGATCAGGTGGAACCCTGAAATAATGAGGAAAGAGGAACGTGGATGAGGAACGAGGGGGATTATATTAATAATAATACAATTTGTGATTAAATGAAACTTGAGTTTATATGTGCAAGGGTGCACTGGTGTGCTCACAACAGTAATAAAATAAAAACAATAAATTAAAAAAAAATTACATTATATACAATTGAAATCAGAATTATTAAACCCCCTTTTCTTTTTTTAAATATTTCCAAAATGATGTTTAACAGAGCAAGGAAATTTTCACAGTATGTCTGATAATATTTTTTCTTCTGGAGAAAGTCTTATTTGTTTTATTTCGGATAGAATAAAAGCAGTTGGGGTTTTTTTAAAAACCATTTTAAGGTCAATATTATTAGCCCCTTTAAGCTATATATTTTTTTCGATAGTTTACAGAACAAACCATCGTTATACAATAACTTGCCTAATTACCCTATCCTGCCTAGTCAACCTAATTAACCTAGTTAAGCCTTTAAATGTCACTTTAAGCTGTATAGAAGTGTCTTGAAAAATATCTAGTCAAATATTATGTGCTGTCATCATGGCAAAGATAAAATAAATCAGTTATTAGAGATGAGTTATTAAAACTATTATGTTTAGAAATGTGTTCAAGAAATCTTCTCTCCGTTAAACAGAAATTGGGGAAAAGAATAAACAGGGGGGCTAATAATTCAGGGGGTTTAATAATTTGACTTTAACTGTATAAAATAAAAATTTAAATTAAATTAAATACAAAATTAAAATAATGAAATAAAAATAATAAAATAAATAAAATTACATTACATATAAAATATAATACATTTGAAACAAAATTAAACTAAAAATAAATATAATAAGATAAAATAATAATAATAATAATAACTAAAAAGAAATTTACATATATATAAAAAATTAAATTTTAAATTAAATTAAATACAAAATTAAAATAATCAAATAAAAAAATAAAATTACATTACATATAAAATAAAACAACTTAAAATTAAAAACGGAATAAAAATAAATTAATAAAAATAATGAAACAAATAAAATTGCATTACACAAAACATAATTTAAGTAAATTAAATTAACAAAATAAAAATCAATAAAAATAATGAAACAAATAAAATTACATTACATATATAAAATAAAATTAAATACAAAATAAAAATGATGAAATAAAATTAATGAAATAAATAAAATTACATTACATATAAAATAAAATACAACTTGAAACTAAATTAAATTAAAAATAAATATAATAAAATAAAAAACTAAAAACAATACAAATACATTTACATAAAAAATTTTAAGTAAATTAAAAACTAAATAAAAAGAAATCTATAAAAATAATGAAACAAATAAAATGACATTACATATAAAATAAAATACAATTTGAAACAAAATTAAATTAAAAACATGACAAAAAAAAATCAATAAAAATAAATTAATAAAAGGAGGACACGCGGGGGATCAGGTGGAACCCTGAAATAATGAGAAAAGAGGAACGTGGATGAGGAACAAGAGGGGGATTATATTAATAATAAAATTAGTGAATAAACAAACTGGAGTTTATATGTGCAAGGGTGCACTCTAGCTTTATATGAATGAAATAGAGATTATATAAATGTATACAACTAAAAACTAAACAAAGAAAAAAAAAAAGTAAATATACAATAATAACAATAATAAAAATAATAATATAAATAAAATATTAAAAAAATGAAAAAATAAAATAGAAAATAAAACATGCTCCTACATGCAGAGCAAACTTTAATTCAAAGAGTTCCTACACTATAGGCTATATAAAGCAGTGGAGCATCTCTGTCACTGCTGTGAGCCAAATCACTGAAGATTTCAAGCTGTTCATATTATAATTGACAAAGTCACAGCTTCTACTGTGCACAATCATATGTCATTGCAGCCCACCATTATCAATATTAAATGTAGTAAAAAAATAATACATATGGAGAAAGTGACAATATTATGGGAAAACCCGCATAATAAAGCAAAATACAACAGCGAAGCAGTCTTTTGATGCTATGGTCATTATTTACAGCAATCTGATGTTATTTTGATCTCAAACTTTTTCATTAGTATGTTTTGACTCCACCGCCTGTTTGATATCACTAACAACAACCCTAACCGATGTGGTTCAGTCAATACAGCATCTGTAAACTAACAGTTTTTTCATTTTGTCATCAAAGGATTTTTCCATTTATTTACACATTTGCACTGCATTATGGGATCTTGATCTTTCCTCTAAGAACTGTTGATGTTGAGTTTGAAAAAGTGACTTTTATTGACATTTCTAATAGTTTGAAGTGCTATATCGTCTGTTTTGGTGTGATAAATTATGATACAAAGAACCTGGTAATAAACTGCCAGTACCTTTTCCTGTCATTTTACAGACTTATTTCTCTATATGTTATTTCTTATACAAGATATTGCTTCAAAACTAGGGCTGCACGATTCTGGCTAAAATGAGAACCATGATTTTTTTTTTGTTGCTTAAAATCAAGATCAGGATTTTCTCACGATTCTGTAGATGTAAAATAAAAGATTAATATGATTAGGCTATTATTATTGTTATTCTCAAACATATGGTAAAACAACAACAGTAATATTAGGCCTGTGTGTAGGTCTAATGTTGGTTAAAATGCTACATTTTGTATAGACTTGGAACGGTGGACTTGAAAAGACTTTAAATTTGCCCTGGTTGTTAATGCAGAGTAAAGTGATGACATCAGAATACAACTATTCATAAATTCTGAAGTTGAATTATTATGCTTGAGACATATGCTTGCAATCTGTCATTGAGTACGTTTACATGGACACCAATTATCTGATTATAATGCGATTAAGACAATACTCTGATTAATCCGATTAAGGTCATAATCGAACTAAAGAGAAATGGAATTAAGACATGTGGAGTATGCCGATTTTAGTCGCATTATTGAAGTGCAGAACAGACATGTAAACACCGCAATCAAACTATTACCATCATGTAGGACTTTTCGCTGCGTTTTGCGACAGGATAGTCCACACACACACAGCTTGTAGTAGTTTGACACTATTCTTTGCACCTACTGTCAGTGAAGACCACAGACACTTACACCGTGAAACTCGGAGGTTTTTTTTCTCCCATTCAGCGTGCGGTATGAAATTCCAGTAAAACAACACTCTTCCAACTGTTCATAGTTGCATCCAATATCTCGTTTGTCACGGGGAGCATGCATGAAATGTTCCTAAATGAAAGTGAAAGTGCCAAACTGCAAGTCGACAAATTAAAAATGAAACACCAGAAATTACATGAAACTCCGGAGGAAACGTGGATAGCGTGGTGATGCAATGACGTTAATCGAATTATGCGCTATAACATGTAAAACGGGATCATGAAAGGAACATTCAAAAAGCAACTCATGTAAACACCTTAATCATATTATTGTCTTAATTAGATTAAGGCAAATAATTCAATTACTGATGTCCATGTAAATGTAGTCATTTACAGCATTATTAGACCATTTTTTTTCACTGGTAAAATGAGACATTTGTCATTATCAGATTATATTCAACATTATAGAAGCTAGAGTAGTTTTACTGACAGTGTTAAACAATTATTTTCATGCAAAACATATCAAATGCTTGTCGTAATCATAACTTTACAATGCGTGATGATCATTTAAATGATATGCGCGCTTTCGGTTTCACTTTCACTGCAGAGTGGGCTCATGTCATGGCTGCCGTCACTGAGGAAAACAAATTAAAAAAAATAAATAAATAAACATACATGGAAATCATACTTCCCGTGCGGCTCTTAAACGATCGCTCTGTGCAACAAACTCATACCTGTCAACACTGGGATGTGAAAATAAGGGATAAGGGAGCTCTGTATCAAATCGCGTGTACTGAATCCGCTTGGGAAACAGTGCCTATTTATCACTATGGGGCGCGTCTGACCGCTACATGAACTGACTGTTTTGAGGATTGCATAGGGGCAACGGTGCCTGTAATGAAAAGGAAATGAATCGTGCTGTTTTATATTTATTTCAAAGTGTTTTCATGCCTAAATAAAATGAAAGCACAGAACAGATTCACATTTAGCAGGGGGCGTCCCCTGGTGGTTCGGCAGTATGGGTTGTGTATAGGGAGGATCGGCTCTTTAAATGTTCATTGCCACCCTTCACAGAAAGATAAAAAATATGGGAAAATACCTTTACGGGATGATAGCGGGACAGAACTGTAATATATGGGAGAATCCCTGGAAAAACGGGAGGGTTGACCGGTATGCAAACTGAACATTATTTACAATTTTATTACCTGTTATTCATCGCCTATACAGGAAGAAACATCATTCACGGGCATGCGCGCGTCCTCTCAGTAGTAAACACACAGTGCGTCAGCTCACGTATGATTTCGCGGCCGCGAATACATCAAAACATGAAGACAGAAATGACATTTTTGGGTGAAATATACCTTATAAATACAGTATGTGACTCTTTCAACACCATTTGGAGGTGTCCACATTGTTGAGCAATGTATATAAAACAATGTGAAGACTGCGACCGCCTTTATGCTTCTTCCGAACTTGAAAATATAATTGGCTGAATTGTAGAGATGCTGGATCGTGTGGGAGGTCGAATCGAGATCGTGATCTATTTTCGATTAATCGTGCAGCCCTATTCAAAACTGCTAAAATGCCGATAAAAGTCACTGAAGAATTGAATTTTCAACATCAAAAGTCGACAGAGCAGAGATATGTCCCATAATGCAATTCCCACCAAATAAACAGAAATTTAAAAAAACTTAAATCAGACGGAACCTGATAATGAACAGATATTTTTACTATGTACGAGGCACAATGCATCATACTAATGATAGCTCAACAACGTGTTTCATGGTTGTTTTTGGGATGTTTATTTGGAGATTGACTTCATCTTTATTTTGAATTGTAAGTCATCCCGATTATCTACATAACCACATAAGCAACTCTGAGTGACATGAAGACAGTCAGCAGAAAACAGACCCTGGAGACGAGCTGAATTAAACCTCTTCCAGCTGAAAGAGTAATGGATCTGCCTGTAATGGCTGCGGTCTTCAATTCCTCCAGGGGTCAACGATTAACAGCTTCACATTTTACATCATAATGGAGGAAAGAGGCCCGTTTCTTCACTGACAGACTAGGAGTTTCACCATTTATTATGCAATTGATCTGCAATCAGCAACAACAGATCTTGGTGCGGTGGCGCAGTGGGTAGCACTGTCGCCTCACAGCAAGAAGGTCGCTGGTTCGAGCATCGGCTGGGTCATTTGGCGTGTCTGTGTGGAGTTTGCATGTCCTCCCCGTGTTGGCGTGGGTTTCCTCCGGGTGCTCCGGTTTCCCCCACAAGTCCAAACACATGCGCTATTGGTGATTTGAGTAAGCTAAATTGTCCGTAGTGTATGAGTGTGAATGGGAGTGTATGGGTGTTTCCCAGTGATGGGTTGCAGCTGGAAGGGCATCCACTGCGTAAAACATATGCTGGATAAGTTGGCGGTTCATTCTGCTGTGGCGACCCCAGATTAATAAAGGGACTAAGCCGAAAATGAATGAATGAATGAATAATAAATAAATAAAATACAAATAAACAAATGCAAAAAAAAAAAAATTAAGCTTAATTTCACTGCATTATTAAACAATAATTAATTAATTCAATTATTGTTATTAATTAATAAATTAATGAATAATTAATTTAATTGGACTATCAAAGTCATAATATATTTATTAACCATAATATCATTAAAATATTATAAATATTATAATTATATATCGTATATCTTTTTATATATCAACAGATTGTCAGTCAATCAATCACTCAAATCATTTATTTTTTTTAATCTACCCCCCAAAAAAATGGAGGGTTTTCAAGGATTCATCAAAAATAATCAAAATAATAAACATTTTATTTTAATTGACTTGATTATCAAAAAATAAACAGATAATTTGCGAGGTATTTACTGAGCATTTTGGGCTGATATCTGTTGCACCCTTTTTCATTTTATTTATATATCTGGTTCTTGAGTCTGATTGGCTGATAGCAGTGAGATATTCTGCAATAACAGCACTCGTCCAGCCTCTTCACCCTTCACCCTTGTGTATTACTCCGCCCACATACAGCGACAAGCAAAGGACACTCTACAGTTTAACAAATATTGCTGCTGTTGGACAACATAATGTACTTTTGAGGCTTTTTAGTCAAGAATGTAGTTGTTTAGATTGCAACTATGCAGTTTGTTTGTAAGGATAGTGCTTATTTTAAATATTTATAATTTTGGCAATTCAGTGCATCGGCCGCCATCAGCCTGTCATACTGAGCAGAGCAAAGAAAGTGACTGTTGACGTTCCACCCCAAGATGGCGACAGAGACTGCATAATAAGTCCTTAGAGGGAGAAAAACTCAGCGTAATTTCAAACTACAGCTGAACAAATCATTATAAAACAGGTAAGTGACATTCTAAGTCGATTTCTCTCTTTTGTATTTTGTAGTGCTGTATTTATACCATAGTAATCTGCTAGTGTTTGCTTTGGCTTTTTCGGGGTTAATTATTGTGATCTCCCGATTGTAACAGAGAAATACTGTGAAATCTCTGTAGATTGATGGTGTTTCATGCCGTTCAGCCTAATAATCTTAAAATGTCAGCAAAATCACCTGTTTTGTCATCACTTTAGACATTACGCTAGAGAATCATTCAAACACTACCTCTACAGTGATGTTGGTGAATGAGCAACGGTTTCTGCTGTTCTGACCATCAGCTGCAGATGTAAATGAATGGCGGAAGAAAGTAGTTCCTCGTGCAAAAGGGTTTTTGAGACTCCATGTTTGATTTTCTTTTGTGTTTATCTTCTCCGTTTATTTCTGAAGGAGAGGGGACCAATGGGATTGTAAGCCCTATAAAATATGTAACTGTATAACTATCATAAAACAACATAATTGTTTGAGAACGATGTAAATGCTTTATGTGATATCTCTGGTGACCTGTTTGTTCTTTATTTTATTTGACTTATTTTTGTGTGTATACGTTACAATAATTGTAAAAGTCAAATAATTTTTTTTAAGTATATATAAAAAAAACAAAAACAAAGGAGCACCGGCAGCAACCAGGCAAAAAATATTGCTGAGTCAGAATCCCTCAGTTATTATGAGGTCGATTCACCTTCACGCTGGCACCAAGCCTGTCATGAGGCCCTCAAACGGCCAACACCGGGCCCCCGGAGAAACTGTGAATTATTCAGAGCCATTGTTAGTGCCCGGGTGCCACACGTTAAGAGCCAGAAAACAACACGAGACATGATGGCGTAAATATGTAACCTGTGTCCTGAATACAGCACTGAAAAAAAAAAAGATTCATTGGATTTACTCTAATTTTTACACAAATTTTTTTAAGTTAAGTGATTGCAAAAAATGTACATGGGCAGGATTTAAACAAACAAATGAAGTTGAACATGAATAAGTTGAATGTGTTAGTTTAAATTCAGCCCATATAAACTGTTTGCAACCACTTACCTTAAAAATATTGAGTAAATCCAATGAATCTGGTTTTTTTGTGAGCCATTATTAGCACAAATCCCAACATCTAAAAAAAAAAAAAAAAAAAAAGACAAGCTGTGATCTACAGGACTCATTGGTTTCACACGTTAGCACTTTTTTTCTCTACTTCCTTCCACCCTGAAATAGCAGGAGATTAGAGTTAATAGATGGAGAGACGAGAAGAATGATGGATGTTAATTAAAAGGAACTACATGCAATTATATTTCAGCAATTTTGTCTTTTTCCCTGCAGTGCCTTTGAGGTTAGTCAAGGTTTTCTTGCACCAAAAATAGTCTTAATACATGCAATCTTGGAGTTAATGGTAATTCTTCACTGCGAAAAAAAATAAATGCTTTTCCTACTTAGAGTTTTTGTCTTGTTTCTAGTCCAAATATCTCGAAATTCTTAAAATCAACAAGCATTTTCTAGACAAGCAAAAAATATAGTCTTGTTTTCAGACATAATGAGTCAAAATGAAGTGAGTTTTTCCTTAAAACAGCAAAATAATCTGCCAATGGGGTAAGGAAAATAATCTTCTTTTCACTTTAAAATAAGATTATTCTACTTATCCCATTTGCAGATTATTTTGCTTGTTCTAAGGAAAAACTCACTTCATTCTGACTCATTATTTCTACTTTTCATTAATTAACATGAATTATTAATTAGATTCCATCAGTTGATTTAAAAAACAATTTTGTGATCAAGTTTATCATTAGTTATTAAAAATACAATGCATCTTTTGACTGTTAGTTCAAGTCTAATAAACTAATGATGTATTAGCAATTAATTAGTGTTAGAAATTTACATTAACTAGGATTAGCAAACGTTACAGAAGCATTTTTATTGTTAGTTCACCGTAACGATATAGTTAACTTGCGTTAACAAACCCTGCTGTAAAAAGTTACCACATTTATTAATATCTTTAAAAATAACTGTAATTAATGGTTCAATCCGTTTTAGCCTCTTATATTTGTTATTTAATTCATGTTTTTTGTTGTCTATATACACATTTCTTGTATTTTTAACTTGATTTTAGTACGTTAAACTAAATGAGATTGATAAATACTTGACCAAGTAGCTGCAATAAAACGCGATTTAATTCAATTATAATATTTGTGTGTATATAAATAAATACAAACACAAATAAATACAATTTGGGGGTGGGGGGAGGGGGGGTCATGTTTATTTATAGTAAAATAATGTTTACTTGATGCTGATTTCAGCAATACAATACAACATTTGAATCAGAAGTAGTAAATTTAAAGAACAATAAACAGTTGTATTTTTATTAACCATCAATAAAAATGTAACGGGTGTATTGATCATTGTGAATTTTATTGTAAAGTAGTTCTGAATAAATTAAAAAGAGAAAATATGCATATATGCCATGCATTTCTGCAATGATTAACAAACTATGTAGTGCATATATTTTATTATTTAGATATTTTTCCCTCGTATTTTAAATTTTATTTTAGTCTTTTTCTCTTTTCTTTATTGTAAAACACTTTGGATCAATTACGGTTGCAATAAAATTGTGCTCCTGAAATAAAGGTTGCCTTGTCTTTTGCACAAGAAATAGTACATTTCAATTAAGGCAATACAAATTATGCATTTTCTGCAATACATTCATCCACCAAACAGCAAACAAACACCTCTTTTAGGAATTTAAACGCCATGCATGACAGCCCATGAGTATGTTCCTTACAAGTTTAACAAAATACTACAATCCCAGAATTCCTGGTTGAGCAGAGGATCAACCGTCACACAGGCTGAGCAAGAACAGATCAAGAAAGACTTGTTCTTGGCTCAGATTCACACTAAAGGACTGAACATGCTGTGTTTTTACGCTAGGTGTGTTCACAAAGCATAGTTTATGGTAATTAAGTTGCACAATGGCTGAAAATCCATGGGCCATTGAGAGAAATGCAATTCAGTTTCTCTCACCCAACAACAGATCCTAGAGTTGAACTGCTCAATATATTGGAAAAGTATTATTATTGCAATAATAGTATCCATAGTATATATACAAACATACTACATAGACATGCACTACATTATTATTATTATTATTATTATTATTATTATTATTATACAGTATAATGTTGCTATAAACAGTGACATAAAATTGTCTTAACATGACAATAATAATAGGCAATATTATTGTTTTGACAATAATAAAAACATTCACATCAAAAAGTAATAATTGTGACAGGCCCATGCTTCACTGACAGCATGTAAAATAAGGGATAAAGTACATCCAGGAGGTTGCTATCTCAGAATAAAGCTTGAGATGTTTCAAAAACACAAAGCTGACAGAAACGAAAACAGCTGATGGAGTATACACTAACCTCCGCATCATTCAGACACTAGACAGTGCCAAACAATCATAAATGCAAAGCTGACAGAAACGAATAGACTGAATGGAGTATACACTAACCTATGTATTATCCATTGACAAGATGACGCCAAACAGTAGAAAAACAGTCAAAAACAGCGTGACAGACAAGCATGTAAATATATATGTGGATGTAAGTACATGGATGTGAACGTATTCACTGACAGTCAAGGAGATTCTCAGTTCCTGGATGAGTCTGTTATTCGGTGGTTGTTATCTGGAAATATATAATACCTTGGAATTTCGCGACTGACAGAATAGAGTATCCCAGACAGCCATGTAATAAAACAACATATTAAACATTATAGGAAAAAAATGCAAGCCAATAATATCAGCATTGACAAGTTTAGACGAACAGACTGCATCTGTTTTGGGCTTTTGGACATGCCAGATCTTTTCTTGGTTCTTGCATAACTAGCTTGAAATAGATCTGAAAACTGAAAGCTACAGGAGGCCACAAGCAACATTTTTATACTTCACATCCATCATGATGGCTGTTTACATAAAGAAAGAGAAAGATCACTCATTTTAAACACTAAATCTAGTTTAAGAGATTTAAATTTCACAACTACAAACAATAACAACGGTTTGTTTTTCTGTTGCTTTTTGTCTCTGTCTAAAAACATACCGTTGCAACTCAAGTAATATACAGTATAATGTAAATTACACTTGCAAAATTCTGTCAAACATCATCAATAATGTACTTATGTCTTTTCCATAGGTATAAAATAAGGAGAATATCTACAAATGTAAAAAGTGAATAGTTGCCTTTACTGTAAATAGGTGGGTAAACCTGTTGTTTTTAAAGCACATAGTTGACTTAATTTTAAAGGTCCCGTGAAATTAAAACAAATATTTTGAGATGGTAGTTTCACTCTGTTAGTTTTTAGGGTATCTATAAGCTAGTGTGCTCCAAAACAGTGACAAAATGAGTGTTTAGAAGATATAAACCTGATATAGACATCTAAAGCTTGCAGTTTGTCACTTCCGCCTAAATGGATCAACAATTTTTTCACATCATCACTTCATACTTTTGTTTCTCACCAAACCTTGACCAATCAAATGCTCTCTAGTATCGAAATATATGTATGTGAATACATTAATTGACGTACAATAAAAAAAATTACATGGTTATGAAATCATGCATAGGGCGTCACGGTGGCACAGTGGGTAGCACAATCGCCTCACAGCAAGAAGGTCGCTGGTTCGAGCCTCGGCTGGGTCAGTTGGCATTTCTGTGTGGAGTTTGCATGTTCTCCCCGTGTTGGCGTGGGTTTCTTCCGGGTGCTCCGGTTTCCCCCACAAGTCCAAAGAAGTGCGCTGTAGGTGAATTGGGTAAGCTAAATTGTTCGTAGTGTATGAGTGTGAATGAGTGTATATGGGTGTTTCCCAGTGATGGGTTGCAGCTGGAAGGGCATTCGCTGCTTAAAACATATGCTGGATAAGTTGGCGGTTCATTCCACTGTGGCGACCCCTGATTAATAAAGGGACTAAGCCGAAAAAAAAATGAATGAATAAATAATCAATCTGCCATTGATGCATCACTTTATTTATTTTAAAATATAATAAGTCTTGCTTTTTCTTACATATTTGCTTTTAATATTGTAGACTCTGTGCATCTTTTGCATGATATTCTACTGTACTTGGCCTTGTTGCAATGCTACAGATTTAAATGCATGATTTCATAACCATTTTCATGCCACTTTCACAAAGCCTTTTAGGGAACATCAGTCCACAATAAATTGCTGGCATTAAAGAGAAATGCTCTTGACAGCCCATAATTACAAGCAGCAAAGTCATCATGACCGCATCTGCAGACCACGAGACACAGACTGAATGTTAAACAGGATTTTGCTGTATCACGTTTTCTAGACAGTAGACAGTATATTTGCAGCTATCAGACTGGGCAGGACTGCTTTCTAGGACTGACACAAAAGTATTTTCTAATGAAAGCTAGTTTTGTTTGTTCGAACCTGTAGAACGGCACCAACAGGCTATTGTTCAGTGCTAATCTGATGTAAAAGTGTGTCAGGTGGGGTTGTCAGTGCTGTTTCAGCCTGAAGCATTAGAGGTTTTGCTTTTTTGTTTTTTCTGCAATCCAAAATATTTCCTTACCACAGTTAAAGCTTTGCATGCCAATAAACCACATAACACACTCGAGGGCATGCTGCGCTTCACAACTGAAACAGCAATAAAATTAGTTGACTTTGCTTTAAAAGCTATTGATTTAGAAAAAAGAAATACAAGCGATTAGTTGACTTGACTTCAACAAAATTAAAAGTAAATCCATTTATTTTAAAATGATTAGTTAACATTGCTTAAAAAGGCTGTGTATTTAAAAAAGAAATTAAAGGAATTAGTTGACTTTAAAAGACTTCACTTTAGAAAATTAGGCAAATCCATTGCTTTTTAAAGTAATTTGTTGGCTTTATTTATAAAATGAGTATATCTATTGCTTTTAGAGCAATTAGTTGACATTAACGCTCATTCATTCATTTTCTTTTCGGCTTAGTCCCTTTATTAATCTGGGGTCGCCACAGCGGGATGAACCGCCAACTTATCAAGCATATGTTTTACGCAGCGGATGCCCTTCCAGCTGCAACCCATCACTGGGAAACATACACACTCATTCACACACATACACTACGGACAATTTTTAGCTTACCCAATTCACCTGTACCGCATGTCTTTGGACTTGTGGGGGAAACCGGAGCACCCGGAGGAAACCCACGCGAACACGGGGAGAACATGCAAACTCCACACAGAAATGCCAACTGACCCAGCCGAGGCTCGAACCAGCGACCTTCTTGCTGTGAGGCGAACGTGCTACCCACTGCGCCACCGCGTCGCCCCACATTAACGCTCACTAAATGTAAAAAAATTTAATAATGCATTACTGAGAAAATATTAAGTAAAACATGCCCAGAGCTCAAAATCAAAATAAATTAAAGGTTTTTAAGTTTTTAAAAATACATATGGTTAGTTTTTACATTGTGAAATCTGCAAGTGAATTGAACATTTTCTTTTTCTGATCCGATTGTCTGGTTGATTTCTCATCATTCTTACTGTTAATTCTTTTTATTGTAAGTCAATTAATTTATTCACACTACAAAAAAAAAATACTACCTTTACGCATTTCTGAATTTCAGGTTTTCCGTCGGAGTGATATAATTTTGTTTTGCATGAGACTTTAATTATATAATAATCAAGGTGTCATTAATTCATTGCTTTATTAATTTTAAATCTTACAGTTTGTAATTGTAAATTAATATTTTTCATTTAAATGTGCATACATGAAAGTAAATACAACAAATTCCTTTTTCAAATACATTTTTTATTACAGTGATGAATAATGAGTTTTTGCACCACAATAATAGAAATGTGGGGAAGAGGAGTGCAAAAGAAATGTATTTAAGAACATTTTTTAAAGGTAAAACATGACCTCGTCATGTTTTTTGTCAAGCTTCGAGACTAATAAAAATATTTTTCGAATAAAATCAATTACTATTGTTTTTAATGTTGTTGTTATATTTACCAAATTATTATTTACTATTTATTATTATTATTATTATTTATTTTTCAATCTATTTTTATCTTTAATTGTATAGTCAAAAAAGGGAGATAGAAAAAAAAAAGAAACTTGAGCGAAACATTTATCTTTATTTTTTATAATATTAATTACTATTATTTTTATTATTGCTATTGTTGTATTTACCAAGTTGTTATATTTACCAATATATTAAATAAAATGCATCACTAATTATTATTATAATTCATTTTTTAAATTTTGCATGTTGCATATTCAAAGAAGGGGGGAACAGAAATAGAAAAAGAGAAGAAACTCTTAAGTGAAACTTTTATCCTTTTCACTCTACCAAAACCTTTTCGATTACTTTTTCAAATGAAAAGACTCAAGATTACATCTACACAACTGTCCTTGGCCGATCACTCCAGCCTGGCCGGGAATAGTTAGTGCATATCTCTGCTGGAGATTTATAAAGAGCACACTCTCAAGGGCACACTCGTCTCCAAGCACTGAGAAACACACGTCTGCCTGAGGGGAGAGCCATAATGGAGGCGCCTGGCAGAAAGACACGGGACAATAAACCTCCAGGGAACTACAGGGTGTGTCGGATCTTTCCTACCTGAGCCAGCATGCTTTAAAATAGAGGCTAGGACTGGGATTAATGTATTGCATGCAGGAGAAACGTGCAGGAAAAAAGCAGTAAATATGTGGCTGCATCACATTTACAACATAAACAACTAATAAAAACTGAGCAGGTTGTGATCACTTAATCTGTGAAAACCTCCACTTTTAAACTCTAATTATTTGTCTTTA
>CAIGQV010000355.1:1587108-1605890 GCA_903798115.1 Danio jaintianensis | reverse complement strand
GAACGAGCAAACTAATGAACTAAGGAACAAAAGAAGGAAGGAACGAACAAAGGAAGGAAGGAAGGAAGGACCATGAAAGTTAAAATAAATGAAAATCAGGGTATTCTGACACACAATATCATGGAGCTGAATGATTAAAATCCTGGGCGTCTACCATGAACACTAATAGAGCAGGTTGTTTTAAATGCTGATAAGATTAGGCTCAATATAATAATCAATTATTAATAAGTCCCTCCTACAGTGAGCTGATCAGAGTGAACATGTGATCAACAGCTGCTTTACACTTGGAAGTAAAAATCTAACGAGCTTGAAAAACTCTCAAACATTCAGGAAAACAGAAACATGGAGCCAAAAGGTTCAAACAAATCATTTTCATTCAAATAAATGCAATGCTTACAAACTACTCCATCTCTGTGTCTGATTAAATGTGTGTGTGTTAAAGATTTGTTGTCAAAACCCACACAAACCAATTGGAATCAATTTGGGAAATGAGCATCACTCTCTCTGGTCTTATTGGAAATCACTGGTGGACACAGATAGATGTAGTAAATATTGAGTGTTTAGACAGCAGAGGATTTAGATGTTTGTTGCCCTCTGTAATCCCACTGGTCAGACTAGATCCCCTACTGTCTAAACACTAATCAGTTGATCAAACTAACGAGAGTGAACTGGGGGTGACAGTGGTCTGAAAACATGGATCTAAGACACACACCAAACCAGATTTACACGCTGAGCTGCTGCACAATATTAGAAAAATCTAACATTGCGATATTTTTTATTCTGCGATATATATTGCGATATGAACACAATTTCACCAGATGAGTCCAATCTTTGGAAGAAATTTGGAAGAAATGGGATTCAAGAAGTGATTGGGATGATTCTGTAGGGGAGTACATATGCATAAAATACAAGAAACAATCTACAAGCGTAGATAAACTCAATAAAGAAAAAGATACCGATTAAATAAACAGCGTTTGATTGTTTTCCGATGAGTCAAACTGTTTTCAGATATACAGTAATTGAATTATCAAATGTAAAATAATACTGCATAGTCTTAGTTTTATTAACAATTCAATCGTTATTAATTTGTCAAAGTTACAGATGGTACGTTTTCTTGGGCCTGAATGCTTTTAAAACCCTCACACAACCACAGGCACACAAAAAACACTTGTGAAAGGATACATTATAATCCAGACTCAACATTGCGTATCCTCGTGATGTGACTATTGCGAATGATCACATTGCAATATTGATGTTGAAATGATATATTGTGCAGTCCTACGCTGAGCTCACAGATGGTACATTCATTTAGAGGAAGCAGGTAAAAAAAATAAACAAAAGTGTATAAATATAAATAAAAAAGTATAAATATGTATATTTATTATTATTATTTTTCTAATAACCAAATAAATGTAAATGATAGTACAGGATCAACAACAAACTGTTTTTTTGTTCGTTTTTTTCAGCGACTAGAAACAATTTTAGAAAAATGTTAACAAAACTTACTTTTCATTCATTCATTTTCCTTTGGCTTAGTCCCTGTATTCATCAGGGGTCGCCACAGCGGAATGAACCGCCAACTTATCCAGCATATGTTTTACATAGCGGATACCCTTCCAGCTGCAACCCATTACTGGGAAACACCCATACACATTCATTCACACACACACACACTACGGCCAATTTAGTTTATTCAATTCACCTATAGCGCATGTGTTTGGATTGTGGGGGAAACCGGAGCACCCGGAGGAAACCCATGCCAACACGGGGAGAACATACAAACTCCACACAGAAATGCCAACTGGCCTAACCACTGCGCCACCATGCCGCCCAAAACTTATTTTTTCTTTTCTTTATTTTTTTAATCTAGGCCTGGTGACCAATTATGCCACTTTAAACATTTTTATTTCTTGATGCCGAAAGGCAGGGATTTCCAATTGTTTCAATCAATTTATTTATTTGGTGTTTTATTTATTTTGTTTGTTCAATTCAATTCATCTTCCTTTCTATAGCACTTTTACGATGTAGATTGGGTCAAAGCAGCTTAACATAGAAGTTATAGTAAATTGACACTGTCAGTCCTGTTTTCAGAGTTGAAGTTCAGTTCAGTGTGGTTTAATTTTCACTGCTGAAAGTCCACTCCAAACACTGAAGAGCAAACCCATCGATGCGCAGCTCCACAAGTCCCAAACCAAGCAAGCCAGTGGCGAGGAACAAACTTCACCAACTGACTAAAGTGAAGTAAAAAAAAAGCCTAGAGAGAAACCAGGCTTTGTTGGACATCTCAACTCAATTCAGCTCAATTTATTTTTAAAGCACTTTTAAAAAGCATAAGTATGAACCAAAGTATTGCACAGGGATAATAACAATTCATTATAATTATATTTAAAGCATACACTGTAAAAAAGCGATTAGTTACTTGGAAAAAAAAAAAAAAAAAAAAAAAATTTTGTTGCTTTAAAATCGACTAGTTAATTATATATTTAATAATAAATAGTTAGTAAACCCATTGCAACCTGAAACTGTGAACTGTGAAACTTATTTTTTATAATCATGTTCATAGTTCATTTACTTAACTGTACAGCAATGCGTTAACTCATTTTCTTAGATAAAAGTCAACTAATCAATTTTTACAGTATGCAACATGCAGGCCAACACACATGACATATAAATTGTACAACAAAATTACTCATATTAAACAGACATTGTCTTGGCTGACACGTCTCTACAATATCGCATGGAGGTCGGGGACAGTACCTCTGGACTGGGCAACTGGGGTGGTGGTTCCCATTTTTAAGAAGGGGGACCGGAGGGTGTGCTCCAACTATAGGGGGATCACACTCCTCAGCCTCCCTGGGAAAGTCTATGCCAGGGTATTGGAGAGGAGGACCCGGCCGGTGGTTGAACCTGGGATTCAGGAGGAACAATGTGGTTTTCGTCTGGGCCGTGGTACACTGGACCAGCTCTATACCCTCACCAGGGTGCTCAAGGGTTCATGGGAGTATGCCGAACCAGTCCACATGTGTTTTGTGGACCTGGAGAAGGCATTCGACCGTGTCCCTCGTGGCATTCTGTGGGGGGTGCTCTGGGAGTATGGGGTCAGAGGCGCTCTGTTAAGGGCTGTCTCGTCCCTGTATGAACAGAGTAGGAGTTTGGTTCGCATTGCCGGCAATAAGTCAAACTTGTTTCCAGTGCATGTTGGACTCCGGCAGGGCTGCCCTTTGTCACCAATTCTGTTCATAATTTTTATGGACAGAATTTCAAGGCGCAGCCTTGGGCTGGAGGGGGTCTGGTTCGGGGACCACAGGTTCTCATCTCTGTTATTTGCAGACGATGTTGTTCTGTTGGCTTCATCGAAAATGGACCTTCAGCATGCACTGGGGCGGTTTGCTACCGAGTGTGACGCGGCTGGGATGAGAATCAGCACCTCCAAGTCCGAGGCCATGGTGCTCCACCGGAAAAAGGTGGTTTGCCATCTCCAGGTTGGAGGAAAGTCCTTTCCCCAGGTGGAGGAGTTCAAGTATCTTGGGGTTTTGTTCACGAGTGAGGGAAGGATGGAACGTGAGATTGACAGGCGGATTGGTGCAGCGGCAGCAGTAATGCGGTCGATGTACCGGTCCGTTGTGGTGAAGAAAGAGCTGAGCCGAAAGGCAAAGCTCTCGATTTACCGGTCTATCTACGTTCCTACTCTCACCTATGGTCATGAGCTTTGGGTCATGACCGAAAGGACAAGATCTCGGATACAAGCGACCGAATTGAGTTTCCTTCGCAGGGTGGCAGGGCGCACCCTTTTAGATAGGGTGAGGAGCTCTGTCACCCGGGAGGAGCTCGGAGTAGAGCCGCTGCTCCTCCACATCGAGAGAAGTCAGCTGAGGTGGCTCGGGCATCTGTTTCGGATGCCTCCTGGACGCCTACCTAGGGAGGTGTTCCAGGCATGTCCCACCGGGAGGAGGCCTCGGGGAAGACCCAGGACACGCTGGAGGGACTATGTCTCTCGGCTGGCCTGGGAACGCCTCGGGATCCCCCCGGAGGAGCTGGAGGAAGTGTCTGGGGAGAGGGAAGTCTGGGGTTCTCTCCTAAGACTGCTGCCCCCGCGACCCGGCCCCGGAAAAGCGGATGAAAATGAATGAATGAATGAATGAAACAGACATTAATGAACTGTTGACAAAGCCTTTATAAATAGCAGCAAGGCAGTCTAAAGGCAAGGAGCCGCAGCTGATAAGGAGCGGTCTCCACTTCGCCTTTAAGAATTCCGTGGAAGTCGTAAGTAAGTTCTGAGAAGAATGCAGGTAATATTGAAATTGATAAGAGCACACCCATGTTATCCTCAGGAGTCTGATTGTGAAATGCATTGTACACCAACATTACCATCTTGAATTGGATTCAACACAGGTGTAATGGATCACAACTAGGGCTGGGTCGATAAACAATATTATATCGAATCGTGATAAAATTTGTGTCAATAACAATGATAAGCTCTGGACTTTTTTACTCTATTTTGATCTAAGAGCCAATCACAAAGCAGAAATGTGCAACAATAGGAATCTAGAAGTATGTTGATATTAGAAATGCACCGAATTTTTGGCCACCAAAAACAGGCTATGCTATTTAATGGACCCTCTAATTTTTGTGGCTTCAGTTATTGTTGGGGTACGCTTTTAAATCTGGAAGCATTAACAACTGATTTCGAAATATACTTCGTTATTGTTCAATATTAAAAAGAATTAATTGAGATTGCATTTTTGTCATATCGCCCAGCCCTAATCACAACTCACGATTCGGAATGCACGTGACTCACAGATTAATAACTGGGTTTTTTTTTTACTTGTGGATTAATCCAACGTTCGTAACAATCAAAGAGAGATTGCCTCCTGCGCCATTCAAATTGCATGTGTGAAAGCATTTCGGCTTTCCTGTAAAATATAATGATGACAGAAGTAGTTGTGGCGGCACCTAAATGCTTACTTAGGTTCTTAAAGATGTTTTCTGTCACTACTTGTTTAACCTGTATTAATGCATTGAGTCTAAAGCTGTGCAATCAAACATTAAAAGATCAGGATTTTAATTCAAACACCCACGCAAAAAATTATAAATGATGATTTGGAATAACAGTTTATAGTTTAGATATAAACACTAAGGCTTATGGTAAAGATTAAAAATCCCTGTTTAATGCAACTTGACGCAGTTAAAAGTTGTAGCAAATACATTGTTTAACCAATAGGTGGCGACAAACAAACATCAAAAATGTCACTGAATGTGTCTTCAAAAATGATACATCTAGTAATGAAACATGACGTTTTATTTGTGTGAATTATTGAATCATTCATTGAAAATGAGACTAAAAAATAAATATGATGTGTTGTACAAGATTATAATGTTAGATTTGTACATTTATCATTATCAGCAAGAGTAGCAAGGATCATTTTTCACAGTATTGAAAATTTTACTTTTTTTTTTTACAGGTTCTAAGTTATGTTTGTTAAAACTAGGGATGCAACGGTTCTCGGTAAAAAAAAAAACGTAGCGTCCTGTTGTCCTCCCATGGTTCAGTGCGCCCTGTGATCTGCGGTTCAGAATATGCATCATTAATATTGGTTTGGTGATAAAAACAACTGCAACAAAGCAACAAATTTCTGCCTTTGACCGCTTCTGATTACCTTTCACATGTCTGTGACCTGTCCAATCATCTCTTAGTATGTAAATCTGTTGTTGAAATCACATTTCCTCACGTGTCGGTGTGTGTGGAGTTTCTGAGAGTACAGCACGGCAAGTGAAGGAGATAAAGCGCACGCAAAAGCGCAGGTGAGACAAAAACACAGAGCATTGCCGTCAGTGTTTCAACAGACACTCAATGTAAATTCAGACAGACACAAAAAAAAAATAAATAAATAACGAATGTCAATTTTTGTTGTTGCAAAGATAGCCTAGATCAGTGGTCTCTAACAGCCAGATCGAGGTCTGTGTCCAAACCCAGAAGTGTCCCATACGAACCCGGACATACAGCCTAAAGAGGTCGCGCAGGTCTGTTTCTGCAGTCGCGCTCCCATTTTGTTTACCCGCTGTCTGCTAAGAAAAGTTTTCTTCTTGACTGACTGTTCCCGCTGAATTAAGAGAGAAGAGCCGAACGCTCTCTCTTTGCTTAAATTTCATCCACTTTGATGGTGCTGCTAAGTGATAACGGAGCTCTCTGAAATGATTGATAATAAAAAATGCGTTGTTGCCTTAGTAATGCAAGCATAATGTAAACAGACGTAATCAATACTCTAAAAGTGCTCAATTATTAATTAATTATGTGTTGACAATTATTATCTGCATAATTGGTTGAGACTGTTGAGTCAAGATGTAAAACAGAAAAAGAGGAAGTTTAAGCTTTTTCTCTCTTTAAGTATTTTATTTGAACATACAATTTTCAAAATGCCCTACTTTTTTTTTTTTTATTAATGAGAGAACATGCAAACCTACAGTCATATGTGTGAAAGCCTGCTGCATTGTCAGGTGTTTGTTACCCAATAAATATGCATATTGTTCTTTATTTCTGTTCTTTTTTCGGAATTTTTCAGAAAACAGGGCTCGAAATTGCGACTGTTTTGGTCGCATATGCACCCGAAATTTTATCTATGCGACCTCAAAATATATTTGGGAGCATTTGTGCGAGTGCATAAAATTGTTGCCGTACGACCGGTTTTCACTGCAAAACATTCACAGCATGCACGGATTTAGGAGACATTCACGCAGAATTAATCTTAATTACATGGAATGCATCAGGAATAGTTTAAAACAGTTGTCATGTCAACTTGCTGCAGTAAACAAAGCCCGCAATGCTTGCCCCGCCTTCAAGCTCTTCTGATTGGCCCACGGCGCTATAACTGAACGCGAATGGATTGGTTAATATCAGCTGTCAATCACTGTCAATGCCTTCAGATGACAGGAAGCGACAGCCGCGAAAATGTAAAGCGCTGAAGATGAGAGAATGAAAACAACACTGACAGATTTTGTTTTAGAAACCACCTACAGTTACAAATAATGGCACATCTTATTAGTGATCATATGGTGAATGTTAATACACCATTTATACTTTTTGAAGAGTGGATAAAAGACTTGCATTGGGTTAAAGTCTGCTATGAAAATGACTACAGCGTTCACCGTAAAGTCTGTGGGACGGAGTTTGCAGGTAACCGCGTTTGCCACTGAATCTACACAACACAATTTAAGTGTGAGAGGTTCTGTTTAATCCTTCATTTAATTGTCAGGATGCTGTCAGCCGTGCAGGTATGTAAATTGTAACACCGCGTACACCATCTCAAAAGGGCTTGCATTCACTAAGATTAAACTAATATTGCAGCTAATAAAAAGACCGTTATTGCTATTAAGATGACGTATATATAAGTTTTATGTCAATATCATCTGTGCAATATCAGACACCACCTGTGAGAACACAAAGTTATTATCGTTAACAAAGTTTCATTCATGTCAAGCAGTGCGTGTAGGGTCGGTGGGCGTATGCGTATTTTTATTATTATTATTATTATTTTTATTTTTTTTTAAACATAGCACATAATGTACCATTCCAAAACCGTGACCCTTAAAACCGTGATACATACCGAACCGTGAGTAGCTTGAACCATTGCACCCCTAGTTAAAACCAAAAGTTTCTTGCAGTAATGTTTTTTTAGTACATGGAAAGCAAATGAAATTGGTCTCCTCCCTTTTTTTACTGATCCGATAAATGGTCCGATCCAACACTAAAAAAACCATAGTGTGATCCGAACCATGAGATTTGTGATCAGTTACACCACTACAGGTGTTATATAAATCACATTTTTTGGTATTAGTTAAAAGTCTTGCAGCAGCATTCTGAACATACTGAATACGGGAAATGATAAATGTAAAGCACTGCAATAATCCAATCTTGTGGAAGTGAAAGCATGTATAACAGCTTCCAGATCCTTGGTTTAAAGGATTTTAATTTAGATTGCTTCCTTAAATGAAAGAAATATTGTGACAACACTGTTTACTTGATTAAAATGCATATTTGAATCAAAAATAACTCTTAAGTTCTTCACAAAACCATGCCTGTTTGACACCAAATCACAAATCTCAGTCAGATCCTTATCAGGGAGTCGATTCCCAAATATAATAAACTCCCTCTTATCCTCATTTAATTGCAGGAAATTATTTGACAACCATCCCTTTAGTCAAACATTTAGAAAGAGAAGCAAACGATGTAGTTATCAAACATATTCATCAGCATACAAATAATCATTTACATTTTATTGCCTAAGTATCAACCCCAAAGGCAATATACATAATTAAGGCTTAGTGTTGTCACGATACTGGAATTTGGTACCAATCGGTACTGGAATTTTAAAAACGTCCATTTCCCGCTAACATTTGAGCACTGTTGAGCACGTTCTTAAACAGCACTGATTTGCCATTGTGGTCACATGCTCAACAGAAATGACTGCGATTGGCCGTGAAGGTCATCAGTTCACCGAACTCACTGCTTTTTACCGAGTGTAACTACAGATACAGGGACACTGGAGTGTTTTAAAGCAGCAAAGATCAGCTGGTCTGTTTATAAGCTGAAATACGAGCGATCCGCTGATGAATCGACTGATCTTCACGGCTTTAAAACACTCCAGTGTCCCTGTATCTGTGGTTACACTCAGTAAACAGTGGTGAGTTCAGTGAACTGATGACCTTCACAGCCAATCACAGACATTTCTGTTGAGCACGTGAACACAATGGCAAATCAGCGCTGTTTAAGAACGTGCTCAACAGCGTTCAAATGTCAGCGGGAAAAGGACGTTTTTAAAATTTGAGTACCGATTGGTATTGAATTCCATTATCATGACAACACTATTAGAGCTGCACGATATTGGAAAAATATGACATTGCGATATTTTGCTTTGCTGCAATACATATATTGTGATATGATTATAATTTCACCAGATTATTTGAATAGCTCCATTTGGAAAGATTTAATTCATTTAGGTCGACTGGGATGATCGAATAAATAAATAAACAAGCAGTTCTTTATGGTTTTCTGCGGAGTCGAACAGTATTCAAGTACACAAATTGAACAATTAAAATGTAAAATAACATTGTCATCATTGTATAAATAATTCAAAAATATAATATCTTTTAATCTATAATAAATAATCTAATCCTGAGATGTGACTACTGCAGATGCACACATTGCGATATAGATATCTTGTTCAGCCCTATACATAATGAAAACAAAATTGGTCTGAGAATCGATCCCTGTGGAACACCCCAAGATATAGTCACAGGCTGTTTGTTATGCACATGTCCTGTCCTGCAAATAAGACACCATCTATTTCTATATAGTCTCTAAGGCATTGCATTATGACAAGTTCAACTCCAACATCGACTACATATCCATGTTCGAAAAAAACCTTCCAAATAGAAAGTAGTAGTTGATTGAACTACTATCAACCCAGAATTACCAATTTTGACAAAGAAATATGTGCAAATATTTTTTTTAACATTTGATGTACGATTTGCATGAGAATCCAACTCTTTAACACTGCAAATAACCCTGCATGAAGGAATGGCATGATACCCCACTTTTAAAATGCTAATTTAGTACTTTGCGTCGGTCTAAATCCATACCGAAAACAATTCATTATACAATTTTCTGACAGGAAATCAATAAGTTAGTTATGAACAACCTTCTCTAAGATCATGTTTATAAAATGTAATTTAGAAATGGGTCTGAGATTTGGTAAATACTGTGAATCAATTGATAGCAGCAAGCTTAAAATCAGACATTACCGTGCCATGAAATCCTCCTCCTACTCCTACTACTACTACAACAACAACAACAACAACAAAAGGGGCCAATTAGGTCTATTACCTTTTAAACAATCAAGAAGGAAGCAAAAACAAAAAAAGAGGTGGTCAACCTTAAATGCCTAATAATATCGTTCAACTGAACAAGAGAAAACTATTCAAATTGACTCAAACAATGAGAAGAACTCACTACAACAGCAATAACCCTTCCTAATAACAATTCCAAGCGAATGTAAAATCAACCTTATATTAAATATAAAAAAATAAATTAAAAAAACTCTGTCTAGGAAAGCTCTCGTTTTTAATTTAGTTTAACTTAAAGTGCTATATTTCCCAGTACTGGATTGCGGCTGGAAGGGCATCCGCTGTGTAAAACATATGCTGGAATAGTTGGCGGATCATTCCACTGTGGTGACCTCTGATAAATCAGAGACTAAGGAAAATTATTGAATGAATGAATAAAGTGCTATAACCAAATAAACAATACACTGTTAATGATTTTTATAAATGTATTTAACTGTAATATAAACTGAATTTTACTGTAGGACAGTATTGCAGCATGGTACTGTATTTTAAAGTTACATTGTGAAAATTACTGTAAAGATATACAGTACTGTAAATACATTTACAGCAAGATAAATGGTGATTTAAATGTAAATACAGTATTTTTGCTGTATTGATTTACACTTATGCCAGTAAATTACTGTAAATTCTATAGCAAATTTGTTAACAGTGTACATAAAAAAAAGAAAAGGAAAAGAAAAATCACCTTATGAGAAAGAGGATAAATTAATCTGTGTATCAAAAAGAGTATATGTATTATTGTATTAATATTTGTTCAAAACAGCATATCAAATCAAAACTTTCAGTATAAAAACTGCACTTCAAAATTCTTGCTGCCTTAAATTTTTTATTTAATCAAATTAACTTTTCTAGTCGTCTCAACTTGCAACTTGATCAATCAAACTGAATAAAAATATTAAGTTAAACTGATCAACTTATGGGTGGCATGGTGGCTCAGTGGTTCTCGCCTCACAGCAAGAAGGTCGCTGGTTCGAGTCCCTGCTGGGCCAGTTGGCATTTCTGTGTGTAGTTTGCATGTTCTCCCCATGTTCGCGTGGGTTTGCTCCGGGTGCTCCGATTTCCCCCACAGTCCAAAGACATGCGCTATAGGTGAATTGAATAAACTAAATTGTCCGTAGTGTATGTGTGTGAATGGGAGTGTATGGGTGTTTCACAGTACTGGGTTGCGGCTGGAAGGTACATACGCTGTGTAAAACAGATGCTGGAATAGTTGGCGGTTCATTCCGCTGTGGCGACCCCTGATAAATAAGGGACTAAACCGAAGGAAAATGAATGAATGAATGAATGAATGAATGATTAACTTATTCAAATATGTTAAAGCAGCACAGTTGTTGCAGTTTTTACAATGTGTACAACTGCCTACTTTCCCAGTTATTCTAGATTAAGTATTTCAATTGATCTCTTGAAAAGCAACAAACACGACTTGCTGTTCTGCCAATCCAACAACAAACAACACCAAAGCAATTAATCCCATTCAAACCTGCCTGACTGAGTTGATTTAAACTGTACTGATGAATTCAGCTGAACTCCAAGCCCATGTTTCCACCATGCCAATTAGCCAGAGTGTGAGCAATAAACATCCCTATTGTTATAACAACTATTTGCCACCTTCGGGCCTTGAGACTTGGCGCTCACTCCCCATGATGAGCATTTATTAATAATGAACAGACTCTGAAACATTAATGCTCACCCCTAGCAGAGGCACCAATTCAATCGGACAGATGGTTTGAGATGTAAACACTAGAAATGACAAAGAGCAGAAGAGCCAAACACAGCCAAAATGAGAGACCCAACATACAAGCTGAGGATTTGATAAAAAAAATTTGTAATCTAATAAAAAGATAGCAGAAAAGCATTTCGTCACAGATAATCACAGGCCAAATGGTCGATTAAAGGGATAATTCACCCATAAATAAGAGTACTTCCAAAGCTTTATGAGATTCTTTTTCTGTTGAACACATGCAAGAGAATATATTTTGAAGGATTTTGATGTTAGCGATCTCGTAAGTGAAGAGCGGGGGCTGGGGGGGTTGGCTTGACATTAGCGATTTCCGAAGTGAAGAGTGGGGATTGGGGGGGGGGGGGGGATCTCTGGGGCCCCCCAGCAACCCGTCGCTGGACCCCTAAATTGCCAGGGCCCTATTCACTGTCAACTTTTCCCCCCACTTATTACTCCCCTGGTAGCGACTTTGGATCTGAACTGAAATGCAAAAAAATAACTAAACAAAAATGTGTCGATACCAGAATTAATCGCTTGCATTTTGAACACTGCTGATTGCCTATTATGTTCACATGCTCAACAGATATGATTGCGATTGGCTGCAATTAGGATTGTGACACTATTTTCACACCAATTAACCGATGTGCGACAACACCAGTAATAACAACGCTATCTCACGGCAATTCGTAAGTTTTTGATTTAGTGGCTAATTCGTATGAATTCGTATGATCTTACTCGTACAATTCAGTATGATTTGCTCATCCCACGACTGGGTTTAGGGGTGGGGCATGGTGCCACGCCTCCTTTTAAAAATCGCACTTTCATACTACTGAACTTGTGCAAATTAGCCACTAAACTGACAAAACAAAATAGTTGTGTTTCCTCGTAAGATTAGGCTGGTAAACTAATTCTGTGCGCTATTAAACTAATTTCAATTCATTTCGATTTAGTGACAATCATTTTTACTTATCTTTACTTGTTTGTATCGACAACAGCAAAACTAATTATCAATTTTTATGACTTTATAACAAGCTTAAAGGTTTATCATCTTTTTTTTTTTTTTTTTAAGTCTCTCTTCTCTCCCGGGCTGCGCTCTCCAGTCAAGGATCATCGATTTTTCTCTTGCTATTTTCAACTTCAGTCTTAAGGTGGTTTTACACAGGTAAAGTTTTTCAATGGGATAATTGTGGCAAGCTTAAAACTGCATGTGGTTCCACTAACTGGCTTTACGAAGGCACTTTAAAATATAGCATGAGTGTACTTACTAGTGATAAAAATACACAGTATTTGCAAAATACTGGCATGAAAATACGCTTATCATGGTTCTGTTATGTACCAATTAGATCCGCTTTAAATGGCCTGTTGCTTCAAAACTTGCCAATCCAACAGACCAAAAATGAAGCACTGTTCTAAAAGAAAATAAGTTTTATATAAAATACAACTGTCTCTGATTCTCTGAGGCAGTGTTTGATTAGTAGTGTGGTTGTTGTTGTTGTTGTTGTTGTTGTTTTAAAATGATATTTTGCCGCCATTTATACACTCTTATCTGCATAAAATCATATGAAAGTGGTTTGACGAATCAGGGAACAATATGCAATAGTCCAAAAGACCAGTAAGAGAGGGATTGTGGATAGCCAGACCTCCGTTTTTAAATGTTTGCATTTTAACCCGTCCATACTAAAACAGAAAACCAGCACTTCAAAACTAAAAAAGGGTTTTAGTAGGGATGTAACGAGATCTCGGGCTACGAGATCTCACAAGACTAAATCGCGACAAGATTTCTCATCGAGGTGAAAAGTTGTCTCGTGAGTTGTGATGTTATGATGGAGCGTGAGGGTGAATTTAGCACTGAAGAATGGAGAAGACAGGATTGGATTTGAACAGCACATCAATTTACACACACCTGGCAACCCGGGCTGCCTCGGTGTTGCGCGTCACTCGTTTGCTTGGGCGGGTGAGTGTGATGTAACCGCTTTTTTCAGTGGAGTTGCCGTGTCCAAAAGCAGAGGTTGATACAAATGCTGCTACACAAATTAACCGGTTCATAACCATGCAATGGAATAGCACTTTAGATATGCTTAAAGTCATAATCGTCATAAACACAAATTGAATTAAGACATGTGGAGTATTGCTATTTCAGTGGCATTATTGAAGTGCAGTACAGACATGTAAATGCCGCAATCAAACTATTACCATCGTGTAGTACTTTTAGCCGCATTTTGCGACAGGATATTCCACACACACACACCACACCCCACACACAACACACATGGCTGTTTGACACTATTCTCTGCACCTATCGAGTCAGTAAAGGACCACAGACACACACATCTCCTCCAAGTGCGCACACAAACAGTGAACTCCTGGAGACACACACTCCTGTCATCATCATCACTGAACACATGTTAAAAAGTTAAATCTGTGGAAAGGAGTTTGATTTCCCATGTGAAATTGTACAGGAGAGAAGCCAGTCAGTCGAGTTTATAGTAAAAATATTGATAGCAGCAAGTTTAAAAATCGGACATTACCGTGCCATGAAATCCTCCTCCTACTCCTACTACTACTACTACTAATACTACTACTACAACAACAACAACAACAACAAAAGGGGCCAATTAGGTCTATTACCTTTTAAACAATCAAGAAGGAAGCAAAAACAAAAAAAGAGGTAGTCAACAGTGTTTGCATGTCCTTTATGACATAATTCATTTAAATAGAAGAATTTTTCAGTTGAATAAAAATCTATTTTCTGTTCATATATTAGCAAAATATTTAGCAGTGTTTGCATGTGCTTTACTGCATAGAATTAATTAAAATAGAAGTAAAATATCATTCATTACAAGTTGATTTAAAAAAGCACCTAAATAGTTTTGCATTTTGTGATTTTTTTTTTCAGTTGAATAAAAGACGATTTTCCATTTATACATTTCATCATTGAAGATTTCTTAAAATTTGTGTAAAAATCTTGTCTCGTGAACCTAATCTCGTGTCTCCTCTCCTGGAGTAAGCGTCTCATCACACCCCTAATTTTTAGCATTTTCAAAACGTCTGCATGTCGAAGATACCGAATGCCAGGCATAACAGTAACCCAAATCATACATTTTAAAATTAAAACACAATAATGTAATCGGCACTTGATTGAGTTCCTAGTCATTAATACAACTGAAAACCAAGAAGTGCCTTTTCATCTTAAAATGTTGTGTAAGTGCTCTTCCCTATGCAAGAATGCTTTCTCAACAGCTACAGATAAAGCCAAAATAAGCCCACAGAGCAAACTTGTCTGTCCATCTTGACGTATGACATAGAGGAGAATAAACAGGTGCACTCAGACCAATAAGAGAGGTTTAACTGGCATGTGTGATTTAAAGAAACATTTTGGTGTACTTTGACATTGTGAAAATCGAGACGAAAATGCAACACCTGCCATGCACTTTTTGTTTCAATCAGAACTGAAATCTTTTAACAAAGTGTTTGCATGCACACTTAATAAAGCCGATTGGCTTGATATGTGCGGTCATGAATCACAAACCTCAAAGCAGATTTAATCTTTTGACATGAGCATACTGGAAAAATATACAGAGGTATTGGGTTCATAAAGGGGGCCTTCAGTAAATTAGGGTAATTAAGCAAATACTATAAAAATTACTTAAAAAAAAATAAAAAACATTACTGGTATACATCTTAAGACTAATCATTTGCAATTGTCATTGCAAGACATTTTCAGTTAAAGTTGTGAAAGCGAGAGAGTTTCCTACTTTATTCACATACATTTACATTACATTTTACATGCATTCATTTAGCAGACATTTATATCCAAAGCGACTTACAAACAAGGATAAAGTGAGGTCACATTTTGCATCTTATTATTTTTTACATCTTATTCTGACGTGTGCTACCAGTATATGAACTTTTTTTTTTTTAAATACATGAAAAAAATGGACAAACTGAAATGAATGCATAAATCAATAAAGAATGAAGAAAATAATTGAATTATTTAATGTGTGAATGAAAGAATGCAAGAATTTATGGATTAACTAATGCATAGAACGAATGGATGTGTATGAGTGAATGTGTGTGAATAAATGAACGAATGAAATCTAAACTAACTTTTCTGTTTTCTCCTGAACAGTTGAGATGAAGAAATACACTGCATAAATCAATGCATGAATAAAATAAATGAATCAATGTGTGAATTAATAAATGCAAGAATTTATGGATTAATTAATGCATTGAATGATTGAGTGAATGAGTGATTGAACGAAATCTAAACTAACTCTTCTGTTTTCTGCTGAACAGTTGGGCTGAAGAAATACACTGTATCAAAAATAAAATACAAATATCAAAAAACTCTTAAATTAAGTTTTAAATAAGTTGCATAAGTAAAAAGTAGAAAAAAACTGGTCAAAATTAAGTAAGTTTTTCCTTAAAACAAGCTAAATAATCTGCTAGTGGGGTAAATGAAAGATTGTTTGCTTAAAACGAGCTTAATTTTAACTTGTTTTTCTGAAAACAAGACAATTATTTTTGCTTGTCTAGAACATGCTGCTTGATTTAAGACATTTAGATACTACAAATAAGACAAGTAGCTCTAAAATGTCCCAGGGTAAACTGAAGCTCCTGCAGAGATTGAGAATTGAGATGTGGACACAAACAAACACACCATGAGGCTGAAGATCCGACCAGTTTTCAGACTCCAGCGGGAGATTCAGACATCAGAAAGCTACTAGTAAGTGTCACGGCTAATAACTCTCACCCACACACTCTTCTGAAACAGGAAGAAACGCTTGAAACCCAGCATTTGCACATACCTCACCTCATCTTGCCTTTTCTCCAAACATCTTCCTCTCATCTTGCATCATGCATGCTTTATTTCCCCAAACATTGTGCTATCTTTTAATGAACCGTTTCTGTATGTTTTCTGTTTATTTACCGTTGTGAATTGCATTATGGGATGTTGATCTCTGCTCTGACAACTTTTGATGATGTAAATTCAACTTTACAGTTTAACAGTGACTTTTATTGACATTTTAGTAGCTTGAAATAATATAATGTATAAGAAACTATATATAGAGAAATAAATGTGTTAAATAACAGACAATGTACTGGTGGTTTATTACAAGGGTTTTGTAGCGTAATATACAACACCAACCCAGACAATACAGCACTGCAAACTATTACAAATGTAAATAAAAGTCATTTTTTCAAAAATGTCAAGGTTAAAAGTCATTGGAAGGAAGACCAAAGTCCCATAATGCAATTCAAACGCAGAAATAAATGGGGAAAAATAAAACATGAATCACAAAATACAGAAAACTGCTCATTTAGGGATTTCTTTTACAGTGTAGGGCTGAACGATATGACAAAAATCTCATATCACAACAATATAAGCCATCTCATATCCCGATATAGTACCATTTATGTAAATTCAATCAATTAATAGTTTTTAATATAACAGTGCTCAGCATAAATGAGTACATAATTAAAAACTAACATGTTATCCCTTTCTCAGTAAATATTTTATATTAATATTTCTCAAGCCCCTATAATGGGTTTTTGAAAATGACCTTCCATGTAGTGTGTAACACAGCTCTAAGTGAAGTGAAATATCCAGCTAAGGCTTAAATCTGAAAGTGGGCAGTGTTTAAAACTATTGATTCATCTATAAAAGAGTCGACTCATAGTGCTTCTAATGAATCGTCTTCATAACGAGTCTTTAGCCGTGCCGGCGTGACGTCGATACAGAACTTAAGCCCCGCCCATTTGTTGCGCACGCAAACCCGGGAAAATGTAAACCTCCGGCCCCGCCCACAAACAGAGTGGCAAGAAAAAAGAAGAAGAAGAACACTGTAGCAGACCCCGGTTGAATCATGTCGCGAAGATGCTGTGCTCAGCTGGATATTACTGGAAGTGTGAGGGAAAATTAGTGTTATTTTCCCTACCCAAAGATGAGGCTGTGAAGAGTCAGTGGTTGAAGTTTATTTTTGCAAAAATACCTCTACATTATAGCCCAGGCCTTGTGCTGTGAATGCTTCAGCAATCTTCACGCTTACAACGGGGGATTCGTTTGTTAAAGGAAGGATCAGAAAAGACTATTGATGTATGGGACTTGAGCTTGACAGGAAATTTACAGTACACAGTTCATAGTTTCTTCCTCCATTTCACAAGCGTAAGTGCGATTAAAATGGTTGCCTCCTTGTTTTCTCTAGCTTGCAAATTATGTTTTTAATTGTGTTTTGTTACTTGTAACCGCTTGTACTGTATCTGGTTAACTCTTTATATTCTCTTATCGCGTCTAAAGCCACGTTGAAAATGCGACACGTGCCGCTTTGTTTACGGATTTAAATGCGTTTGTGAGCTCGCGTTCCACTGCCGTTTGTCGTTGCTATGGCCACCATCAGCTTTTCCTGCACACGCGCAGCGGTCAAGTTTCAAAATAGTTCAGCTTTGCCACTGTGTGGAGTAATACTGAATACGTGTCACTGTTTTTACTTATGGTTAAGAATAGAGCAATATGCTGGTGTTTAACTGCATTGCTTTAATGCACTCCTGCATTGGGCTTACACACATACCTGCCAACATTTGTCCCTGAAAATCCGGGAGATTAGGGGGGTTAGGTTCGGGGGTGAGGTGTCTGAATAACACTGTTGAGAACCGGGTACTGTGTTAGTAACTGTACTATGAAGCGTGTTTCGGGCGGCCGCCTGACCTTTAAACTCCAGAAACACCAAAAAGTGTTTTGACCTCTGTCTACATCGTGAATAATACTTGTAACAAACTAAAAAAAATGTGTTTCACAATTTTTGACGCTCTTCAAATTAGCACCAAATAATTAACACCAAATAAATTTTAACTCAAGTTAAGTACATTATACAAATGTCAAGTTAGGTAAACCTAAAATTTTTCATACATGCTACAAATGCACCAAGTTCAATAAACTTAAATATATAAGTTTTAGGAGACCCCGTTACTCAAAAGTTTAAGTGCATGCTACAAATGCACCATGTTCAATAAGGATAAACAGGTATGTTTTTGGGAGACCCCGTTACTCAAAAGTTTAAGTACATACTACAAATGCACCAAGTTCAATAAACTTAAATACGTACATTTTGGGAGACCCCGTTACTCAAAAGTTTAAGTACATACTACAAATGCACCAAGTTCA
>CAIGQV010000355.1:1566755-1587098 GCA_903798115.1 Danio jaintianensis | reverse complement strand
CCCGTTACTCAAAAGTTTAAGTACATACTACAAATGCACCAAGTTCAGTAAACTTAAATATGCAAGTTTTGGGAAACCCCATTACTTAAAATTTTATGTACATACTACAAATGCACCAAGTTCAATAAGCATAAACAGGTATGTTTTAAGAGACCTCATTACTCAAAAGCTTAAGTACATCCTACAAATGCACCAAGTTCAATCAACTTAAATATGCAAGTTTTGGGATTAAACTGAGGGAATGAGTTTACTCAATCGGATGAGTTCATTTTGCGCTCATATAAATTACGTAAAAGTGTTACTGTAAAAAAAACAAAAAAAAAAAACATTTTCTGACACCACGAAATACACAATAATACGAAATGATAGACTCTTATTTTGTCCACACAATATATTTCGTCATATTCCAAAGCCCTACTCAAGCACTGACAACAACAATCATGTCATGCACAATCCCACACTAATAGCCTCAGCAATGATCATAATAATAACAACTCACTCGGAAAGCAAAACATGATTTAATAAACCATATTATGGCCACCTCTAATCAGGCAGAAGGAAAATAACACTCCATCTTCAAACTAAGCATTTAATTGCACAGGTGCAGTTTGTGGGTCAGTATATGCACTGTAATTATCAATACATAAGGCGTCTAATTGACACTGTTTGCTAAGGTGTAATTCAATGGCAAGCTTAGGTTACCATTGTCCTAGTCTCAGACATTCTGATGTATGCATGCGCACAAAAACAGCAAGAGCTGATTGGCTGATGCCGCCGCACAGCTGTCTGGCGAACCATTGGTCACTTCAGATGTCAGTACGATTGGTTTATTTCAGGATAAACTGCAAACTGGACCAGATATTCTGCTGATATTGTGTTTTGATGACTGTGCGGTCTCAAATGAACTGCGTGGAGAGATTGAGCAACTCGGACACAAGTGTGACAAAATCAAAAAAGATTATTTACACCGGTAAATAAATGTAGTAGCGTGAGAAGAGAAGGAAACCCCCTTGGGCAGAGGGTAATTAAAAGAGTCTCTAGAGTCTGATGAGGTCACCGCACACTAGCAAGATGTCAGCATGAAGTCTTTATCATATTAAACATGTACTTTGGACACAACTGAAAACATTAAAGTGCGATCTGCATATATATTTAGCAGATCTAAGCACATTTTATAATATGTACACATGCTAATTTCTCTTCTCATAATTTATTTATACTGTAAATATTATATAAAAAACATAATAAATAAATTATATGGGTCAAAGACAAGATATTATTGTCGACCTCAAATTAAGTCTACAAAATTAATTATATATATATATATTATTTGCTATTTTTTTTTTTCAAGCTAATATTGCAACATCAACAGTGTTGGATATATTCATGGTCAAAGAAAGCATATTAAATTACATATGTTATGTCATGATAAGGGTGGAATAATGTTCAATCATCATTCATCCTAAGAATTAAATTATTCAAAAATGAAAAACAAAATTTGACCTCTACCTAACAACAACACCAAGTGATCATACTAAGCTGTATTACATTTTAAAATTACTATTAAAAACGTATTGGGCCTACTGATAAAATTGCCAGACTGTGATCCTTAAATAGGATCTTTTAAATGTCATTAAACTATTTTTTTTTCTGAATATGCCTGGCAAGACCTTTTGATATATAAACTAATTTTACACTAAATGAGTTTAGCGAATCTCTTGTGTAAATCATAGCAAAAAATGTCTGAAAACTAAAACCAAGACACAATTTAAATAATAATAATAAAGTACTGCACCAAAAACCAAGTTTATAATATTGTAGCTTTAAAACCCCACGTTTTGATTTAGGTAAAGTTGTTTTTTTAATTTGCACATGTGAACTTTCTCCTTAATAATATAATTTCAGAAAAGCAAATTCTGAATAGAGAAATCATATTAGCAGCCAATGACTATCAAAGTACACCAGTGTTCACAGTCATTTAAATAGTGCTAATGTTGTTTTGAAATCATACTTACATGTGATTTGAGAAAGAATATACAAAGTATCATGGATAACAATGTAGGAAGCATGTCACAAGTTGTCACTGAATGAATGTGCGAAAATAAAAGCAAGTTGACCTCAATCATGTTTTGCACATGCATGTATATATCCACATATGCAGTTCATCAGACAAAATGATGCCCATAAAATACAACAAAATAAACACACTCACCCAGCTTCATCAAGGAGGCCAGCAGCACCCATAGTGAAATCTCAAACGGCAGCCGAACGTGTTCATAATCAAAGGACAAAACCGGGAAGGCTCTCCGTGACTGATTACCGTGACCAGCGTTTTCGTGATCACCGACCCCGGTTTGGGAACTCTCTTTACCGGTGCCCGCGGCCGGAGAGCTGGCGGCCACCAAACTGCCCAAAAGGAGCCCCAAAGCCACGATAAACACCTTGAGCTCCATGATAAGTTTCAGAAGATGTGAGAAGTCGATATGCAAAGGCTCCTATTACCTGTGCAGGGCTGCTAGTGCTGTTGTGAAGTTTGATTTTAAACTATTTAACGAGTCCTGGAGCATTTTCTGATGTGGAATGTGAGAAAAGAGATCCTATGATTCCTGCTTCCTGGCTTAAAGCGATCAACACCCTCTCCAGGTGAAGACGAACCAGGAAATACGCACAGGTGTGTGCGGGTATACCTGCATATACACTAGGACCACCATACATGTACTTTAAATATAGATATGTTCAGATAGATGCTGTTAGAAGACTCCTTCAAGTAAACCGGGGGTATTTTCTTCCTCAAAAATCACTATCATCCTCCTCTCCAGGTGGAAATACGCACAGGTATGCGTGTGTATACCTGCATATACACTAGGACCACTATACAGGTATATATATGCTCAGATAAATGCTGTTAGAAAGCTCCTTCAACTAAACTGATGGTATTTTCTTCCTTCAAAGTCACCATCATCACCCTCTCCAGATGAAGATGAACCAGGAAATACGCACAGGTATGTATATATGTGTGTGTATACCTGCATTGACCACTATACAGGTATATATATGCTCAGATAAATGTTGTTAGAATGTTCCCTCAACTATAAACTGATGGTATGTTCTTCCTCCAAAACCATCATCCTCATCACCTTCAGCCCTACGGATAAAAGGACACTCAATGACAACTCCAAAACAGTCCCAATCGATCCGGTTTGAAACCTCCACTCATGTTTTCCGCATATTCGTGTTGTTTTCCTCTGATGACCCGAGATCTCGCTGTCCTGTCCTTATCCGGGTGGCAGGAAAAGTCGGTTGAAGAACTACGGATGATGTTGCTGAATTGGCGGCAGCGTCAGGCGAGATCCTCGGCGCTTTTTGAAGAAGTTTCCCGGTGTCCTTTAGCGCTGTGACTGCTCTTTTCACACACACCGAGTCTCTTGTCCATGTCTGCAGTGCGTGATGCGGGACAAATATACGTAGAGCCGTGAAAACACACCCTTTGGGGAGATTTTGAATGATGAGTGGAGGGGAGGAGCCTCTTTCTTGGACTGCAGCGGCATCCAGTGGAGAGGAGGGTCGCTGCGGGTCTTGCGGTCTGGGTTGCCAAGTAACGCGTTTTTATGCAATATGCTGGTTTATTTATTTATTTCATTTTATTCAGTATATTTATTTTAAGGAATAAATTCTAAGTAGAAATAAAAGTACTTTATGAACATTTATGAATGCATTTGTCTACATTTTGACTGACTGTCAACATCACTATGAATTAAAATAAAAATGTACATTTAGTCGAAAGTGGGCCTCACGGTGGCGCAGTGGGTAGCACGTTCGCCTCACAGCAAGAAGGTCGCTGGTTCGAGCCTCGGCTGAGTCAGTTGGCATTTCTGTGTGGAGTTTGCATGTTCTCCCCGTGTTGGCGTGGGTTTCCTCCGGGTGCTCCGGTTTCCCCCACAAGTCCAAAGACATGCGGTATAGGTAAAATTGGGTAAGCTAAATTGTCAGTAGTGTATGAGTGTGAATGGGTGTGTATGGATGTTTCCCAGAGATGGGTTGTGGCTGGAAGGGCATCCGCTGCGTAAAACATATGCTGGATAAGTTGGCGGTTCATTCCGCTGTGGCGACCCCAGATTAATAAAGGGACTAAGCCGAAAAGAAAATGAATGAATGAATGAATAGTCGAAAGTAAAAATGTCTGAAATGTCAAATTAATGACTGGAATTATTACAAAATATCCCCACAAATATTAAATAAATGAATAAGAACGATAAGAACACCAATAACAACATGCAACTTGGGGCACCAATTCATACAGTTTCACATCTAATACTGTGTGTATATAATTAAAATGAGTAAACATTTGAGGAATAGTACACCCAAAAAATAAAACTCAAGTGGTTCCAAACCTTTATGAGTTTCTTTATTCTGTTGAACACAAAAGATGATATTTTGAAGAAAGCTGAAAACCGGTAACCATTGACTTCCATATTAGGAAAAACAAATACTATGGAAGGCAATGGTTACAGGTTTTCAGATTTCTTCAAAATATATTTATATTTTTGTGTTCAACAGAAGAAAGTCCAACAATTATGCAACAAGTGAAGAGAGATTAAATGACTACAGAATTTTCAGTTTTGGGTGAACTATCCCTTTTAAGTATAGCGAAGAAAAAGTCCATTTAAAATACAATACACATATAAAAATTCAGTATTTTCTCAGCAAGGAATTTTTCACAGTATTTCCTATAATATTTTTTCTTCTGGAGAAAGTCTTATTTGTTTTATTTCGGCTAGAATAAAAGTAGTTTTAAATTTTTTTAAACCCATTTTAGGGTCAATATTATTCGCCCCTTTAAGCAATATTTGTTTTGGATTGTCTCCAGAACAAACCACTGTTATACAATGACTTGCCTAATTACCCTAACTTTACCCTAATTAACCTAGTTAAGCCTTTAAATGTCACTTTAACTTGAATACTAGTATCTTGAAGAATATCTAGTCAAATATTATGTGCTGTCATCATGGCAAAGATAAAAGAAATCAGTTATTAGAAATGAGTTATTAAAACTAATATGTTTAGAAATGTGTTGGAAAAAATCTTCTCTCCGTTAAACAGAAATTGGGGGGGGGGGGGGGGGATATACAGGAGGACTAATAATTCTGACTTCAACTGCATGTTTTAGGGGGACAGAGCTTGTAGGTGGAGACATGGCATGACAAGTTTAGTTGAAAGTCTTGTTCAGGGTCTATAGATCCTAAGGTTTCACCTGCTCGGAAAGGCCTAAAAAGTATCACCTATTCATTGAGACAAAGGCGCAGCACTTGGGACCCTGCCTTTAGCATTAGCATTACTTTGGGATCTGCCAATGCTCAGGAAGGCAAAGGGTTTAATGTCTCTCACGCCTGGGCTGCTATAGAGTTTTGAATGAAATGACATTTAAAACAACAACAACAACAACAACAACAACAACAACAACAACAAAGAATATAACAATTTCAGTATTTTTTTCCCCAATTTCTGTTTAACGGAGAGAAAATCTTTCTCAACACATTTCTAAACATAATAGTTTTAATAACTCATTTCTAATAACTGATTTCTTTTCTCTTTGCCATGATGACAGCACATAATATTTGACTAGATATTTTACAAGACACTTCTGCACAGCTTAAAGTGACATTTAAAGGCTTAACTAGGTTAATTAGGGTAAAGTTAGGGTAATTAGGCAAGTCATTGTATAACAGTGGTTTGTTCTGTAGACAATCAAAACAAAATATTCCTTAAGGGGGCGACTAATATTGACCTTAAAATGTTTTTTAAAAATTAAAAACTGCTTTTATTCTAGCTGAAATAAAACAAATAAGACTTTCTCCAGAAGAAAAAATATTATAAGAAATACTGTGAAAAATTCCTGAATCTGTTAAACATCATTTGGGAAATATTTGAAAAAAAAATTCACAGGAGGGCAAATAATTTTGACTTCAACTCTATATATTATTGTTAATTTGGAACTAGACTATATCTATTTTTATTTTCAGACTTGTAAATCTCACATAGATCTGGCAACCCTGCTTGCATCCTTGACAGGATGATTCAGTTTAGCCGCTTATTAATAGTTAGTAAGGTAGTAGTTGGGTTTAGGTATTGGGTAGGATTAGGGATTTAAAATAAGATCATACTTTATAAGTGATAATACACATTTTATATCTTAATAATAGGCAGGTAATAAGCCAGTAAATGGTGTGAATCTAAAGTGCCATTAAATCAAATGTGATCATACAAATTATGACAATACGTAAAATAATCCTCGTAACATTGGACTGCACATTTCAGAGTGTATATGAGTTTTGATATTGCTTGTAAATCTCACGCAGATCTGGCAACCCTGCTTGCCTTGACAGGATGATTCAGTCAATTCAGCAAACTCGGGTTATTGTTCACTTTTAATCCACACTTGGTCATATGACATCCATTGTTCTGCTTTCCAGGAGTCATTGTGTTTCTTTCCACGTTTTCTCTCGTCCGTCCTGCAGTTTGAAACACTCAGATCTGCTCAATGTCCTTCATTCACAGCTGAAGGACTCAATACAGATCCACAAAACTGCAATGCAGCTCGGCACACAAAATCCTGCATCTCCTGTCCAAATTACTGTTATTCAGAGTCAGAAGGGTTTTTAAATGAACAAACATCCACCAACCAGTAGTTTAGTAATCCTCCTGTTGACTTATAAAGCAACTTTTTACATCAGTAAACAACTCAGATGACTGTAATCATGAGGTCAGGCGACTCAGCTGATGTCTGCATTGTTTGCCCACATTTATATTAAACATAATTACACTGCTCAAATAATTACTTTTGGGCACCCACCCACGTGTATATACTGACATATGATAATCTGTTATTCCTAAAACCATAATTGTGAATTATCTGTTATGGAAATATAACTGTGCTTTTGTTGCATGTTCAGACAAAGCCAGCCGTGTCTTCTGTAATGTGATTTTTCTGTGCGGTTTAAGGGCGCATAACATGAATAAACAATAGAGTTAATATCTGGCAACAGAAACCTGAAGAGGAAACATGCAAAAGGTCACAAATATTACCAAAAGGGGGCGTCACGGTGGCTCAGTGGGTAGCACGATCGCCTCGCAGCAAGAAGGTCACTGGTTCGAGCCTCAGCTGGGTCAGTTGGCATTTCTGTGTGGAGTTTGCATGTTCTCCCCGTGTTCGCGTGGGTTTCCTCCGGGTGCTCCGGTTTCCCCCACAGTCCAAACACATGCGGTATAGGTGAATTGGGTAAGCTAAAAATTGTCTGTAGTGTATGTGTGTGAATGGCAATGTATGGATGTTTCCCAGTGATGGGTTGCAGCTGGAAGGGCATCCGCTGCGTAAAACATATGCTGGATAAGTTGGCGGTTCATTCCGCTGTGGCGACCCCAGATTAATAAAGGGACTAAGCCAAAAAGAAAATGAATGAATGAATTACCAAAAGGTCAGAGGCGTCTTCTTAATGGAGTTATTATTGATTATTATAAGAAATAAATAAAAAAATAAAAGACAGAATTAAAAAACAGAATCAACAAATAAAGGAAATTTAACATGTTTCATTTTTAATTTTAATTTGAGTTGAAAATTGTTTTAGTTTTAGTTTAGTTGCTTTTCCATTTTTATGTCTATGTATATTTTTGTTTGTTTTAGCACCGCCTGTACAGTACAATACAGTACAGTATTATGAAATGGCAAATATTTAAAGCCACTGTGCAAATTATACAATTTTTATATAGATATGTACATATGTTTTGACCAAAAAGGGCTTCATTTTCTTTCATTCGTTAATTTTCCTACGGCTTGGTCCCTTTATTCATCAGGGGTCGCCACAGTGGAATGAACCGCCAACTTATCCAGCATATGTTTTACGCAGCGGATGCCCTTCTAGCTGCAACCCAGTACTGAGAAACACCCATACACACACATTCACACACACACTCATACACTACGGCCAATTTAGCTTATTCAATTCACCTATAGCGAATGTGTTTGGACTGTGGGGGAAACCGGAGCACCCGGATGAAACCCACGCCAACACGGGGAGAACATGCAAACTCCACACAGAAATGCCAACTGACCCAGTCAGGAATCGAACCAGCGACCTTCTTGCTGTGAGGCCACAGTGCTAACCACTGAGCCACCGTGCCGCTGCTTTATTTTTAATTATTTATAATTTTAACAACACATCTTCCAGTACATACTGTAATATTAATCCCACACAGAATGCTTTTCTGTCGACCCTCATTATTTTAATACTTACTTAATAATATAATTTAAAATATAAATTAATAAATAATTTTAAAAGGCATATTACCACAATATACTGTGTTGGAAAATGTGCTAAATTGAAAATAAATAAATATATTATTAAGTATTTGTGTAACTATTCTTTGCTTTTGTATTTTGTAAATGTTTCCGTTTTTGATTTTGAATTCATTTTGATTTCATTCATTCATTCATTCATTTTCTTTTCGGCTTAGTCCCTTTATTAATCAGGGGTCGCCACAGTGGAATGAACCGCCAACTTATCCAGCATATGTTTTACGCAGCAGATGCCCTTCAAGCTGCAACCCAACACAGGGAAACACCCATTCACACTCTTTCACACACATACACTACGGCCAATTTTAGCTTATTCAATTCACCTATAGCGCATGTGTTTGGACCGTAGGGGAAACCGGAGCACCCGGAGGAAACCCACGCCAACACAGGGAGAACATGCAAACTCCACACAGAAATGCCAACTGGCCCAGCCGGGACTCGAACCAGCGACCTTCTTGCTGTGAGGCGACAGTGCTAAGCACTGAGCCACAGTGATGCCCTATTAGTTGATTCAAATAAAACTAAATTAAAAAATGACAACTTTTATCAACGCACACACACACATACACACAAACACACATACATGCACGCACACATACACAGTGTATTAACAGTGTATTAAAAGTTTAATTGACTGTTTCAGTGTGTTTTTAAATGCTATACTTGACTCTAAAAGGTTATATACTTATGAAAAATAGGAGTCAATCCTCATCTTCCTTTTCAATACTCTCTCTCTCTCTCTCTCTCTCTCTCTCTCGCTCTCTCTCTCTCTCTCTCTCTCTCTCTCTCTCTCACACACACACACACACACACACACACACACAGATTATTAACTCTGTTTAACTGACCATTTCAGTGTGTTTTTAAATGTCATACTTGACTCTAAAAGGTCAAATACTTTTCAGTTTGATTTTATCGTGCCATGCAAAAATAGAGCTGAGCTCATATTCACCCCAGAACACTAACTTGAAGGTTTCTCCGCATCCTGAAATTGTCTGTTTTCTGTTCTGGTTTTTCATGGGCTAAAATAGTTTGACTTTGATTGCAAACAGCATCAAAGAGAGAAAATAAAAAGCCTGAGCTGCAGCGGTCAGAGGAGTTTACTGCGCTAGTCTTAAACGCAGGCCGGTGCTTTATTCCTGTGACTTATATGAGCAAGAATGTCAAAGAAAGTACAAACGTAACATTACAGGCAAAACTGGAACAACTTTAAGGCAGGGGGAAAATAGCTAGCTAAAACTACGACTAAAAGCACACTGGAGAAATCAGATGCTGCCTTGACCTTTTTAAGTTGAACCAAATTACTGTGTCATTCAAAAGTACACTAAACTGACATTAAAATCAAGTAAAAAAAAATTTAATAAGTTAAAAATATTAAATATATAATATAATGATATAAAAAATATATATATATATATAAAACATAAAAATATTTGTTGTCTTGACTTTTTGTCATTGCATTTTTACAGTGTAGCCCTTTAAAATCTTATTTTTTTTTTAAATCTAATATTTTAAGTTGAAAGGGCGACACGGTGGTGCGGTAGTTAGCACTGTCACCTCACAGCAAGAACGTCGCTGGTTCGAGTCCCAGATGGGCCAGTTGTCATTTCTGTGTGGAGTCTGAAAGGGCATCTGCTGTATAAAACATATGCTGGATAAGTTGGCGGTTCATTCCGCTGTGGCAACCCCTGATGAATAAAGGGATAAAGTCTAAAGAAAATTAATGAATGAATGATTTTACATTGAAGTTATATGTAGTTAATCAGGTTTCAACTTAATTTTTAAGTTATACAATGCTTAACTTAATATTTGTAGTCAGTTTGATTGATGTAAGTTGAGATGACTATAAAAGTTCATTAGATTCAACTAAAGAAATTAAGGCAGTAAGAATTATTCTGCCATCATTTTGTTTACATATTCAACATTTGTATCAGAATATATCATTGTTTTCAAGCATTTAATAAAGTTTATAAGTACTTTATTTCAGCTAGCTGACAAGGAGATTTATTAATCAAGTTATTATAACTTCATTCATTTTCCTTCGGCTTAGTCCCTTTATTCATCAGGGGTCGCCACAGTGGAATGAACCACCAAATTATCCAGCATATGTTTTACGCAGCGGATGCCCTTCCAGCTGCAACCCAGTACTGGGAAACACCCATACACTCTCATTCATTCACACACATACACTACGGACAATTTAGCCTACCCAATTCATCTATAGCGCATGTCTTTGGACTATGGGGGAAACCAGAGCACCCAGAGGAAACCCACGCCAACACGGGGAGAACATGCAAACTCCACACAGAAATGCCAACTGACCCAGCCTGGACTCAAACCAGCTACCTTCTTGCTGTGAAGCCACAGTGCCAACCACTGAGCCACCGTGTCACCCATTATTGTAACTTGATGCACCAAAATCATAAAAAAAGAAAAATTTAAACTAAACAAATAAACAAAAAATTTAAATTGCACCACAAAGCACAAATATCTACACTTTAAAAATAAATTCAATAACTATTAATAAAAAATAAATCACAAAAATAAAATTATGCATGAAAATTATTTATTAATAAACCGAAAAGATGACAAAACCTAGTATAAAAAAAAAAAAAAAAAAAAAAAAATATATATATATATATATATATTATTATTATTATTTTTTTTTATTTATTTATTATTATATATATTTTTTATTTCTTTTACATTTTTTAAAACTAAAAAGTGTTACTTAACACATTTCAGTCTCTCAAATAAAAGAGTTCAAACATATAAAAACAAATATAATAATACTGTTTTTCATGATATTTGTTTAAATAAATATAAATATTCATGATTAAAACACTCCAACTCACCAGAACAAAAAAGCAAAAATGAAAAAATAAAAAAATAAAAAAATAAATGAACTAAAAAGTAAAATTGCACTGCAAAGCACAAATACTTGCACTTTAAAAATGTCAAAAAAAATAAGTCATTATTTAAAAATATAATTACACAGGAAATTAATTAATTAGTAAAACAAAAAATTACAAAACCTAGTGTAGAAAAAAAATACTTTTTTATTAAATTAATTAAAAAAATTTAAAACTAAAAAGTGTTACTTAACATACAGTCTGTTAAATATGTTCAGACAACACAAATATCATAAAAAAATAATGTCTTTCATGATGTTTAAAGAAAAAGTAAAAATTGAACAATAATACAAAGTAAAAAAAAAAAAAAAAAAGATAAAAAGTAAAATTGCTCTGCAGAGCACAATTACATGCACTTTGAATTGAATTGAATAGCTATAAAATATAAAAACAATCACAAAAATGAAATTATGCATGAAAATTAATAATTAATAAAACGAAAAGATTACATATTTTAGTACACTCATTTACATTTTTCAAACTAAAAAGTGTTTTAGTAAACACGTTTTAGTCTCTCAAAAAATACAATTCACACAATAATAATTATTTAAAATAGAATTATGCATGAAAATTATTCATTAATAAAAGAACAAAATACAAAACATAGTATAGAATTTTTTACATTTATTTTTTATTAAACTCTAAATGTTTGCTGAACATTTTGGTCTAAAACATAACACAATAACATTGTATTTCATTACATTTGTTTATTCATTCATTCAATTTCCTTCCAGCATATGTTTTACACAGCGGATGCCCTTCCAGCTGCAACCCATGACTGGGAAACACCCATACACTCTCACTCACACACATACATTACGGACAATTTAGCTTACCCAATTCACCTATAGCGCATGTCTTTGGACTGTGGGGGAAACCGGAGCACCCGGAGGAAACCCACGCAAACACGGGGAGAACATGCAAACTCCACACAGACATGCCAACTGACCCAGCTGGGACTCGAACCAGCGACATTCTTGCGACAGTGCTAACCACTGAGCTACCGTGCCGCCAACATTTGTTTTCCTACATTCAGACTAATAGTGTTTTTGTGTTTTATCATAAAGTCGTGAAGTTCCTCTGTGCTGTTTCAGTTCTTGGTTCAGTGATTACTGCAGAAATACCGCGGTGAAAACCGACATTTCAAAACAACCGTCTGACCTCAGTTTGGACTGAGAAGAAAAACCTTTTACGCATTTTCCTTTTATTTTACAGCTCTTACGGGAGGATTTGAACCTAAATTGCTGCTTGTTTGTTTTTCTGACTCTAAAAGCTACTTGAAAGTAATTCAAGATGTTTGAAAAAGAAGTTTAACTACTCCTTTAAAACCATTACAAATATCTCTACATATTCTGAATCTGCATACCAATCAAAAGTATGGGATTTAAAAAAATTTTTTTTAAATGGCAGCACAGTGGCTCAGTGGTTAGCACTGTCGCATCACAGCAAGAAGGCTGCTGGTTTGAGTCCCGGCTGGGTCAGTTGGCATTTCTGTGTGGAGTTTGCATGTTCTCCCCGTGTTGGCGTGGGTTTCCTCCGGGTGCTCCGGTTTCCCCCACAGTCCAAACACATGCGCTATAGGGGAACTAAATGAACTAAATTCCTCATAGTGTGTGTGTGTGAGAGAGAATGAGAGTGTATGGGTGTTTCCCAGTACTGGGTTGCAGCTGGAAGGGTATCTGCTATGTAAAACACATGCTGGAATAGTTGGCAGTTCATTCTGCTGTGGTGATATAATAATAATAATAATAATAATAATAATAATAATAATAATAATAATAATAATGGCGACTCGGTGGCGCAGTGGGTAGCACGTTCACCTCACAGCAAGAAGGTCGCTGGTTCGAGCCTCGGCTGGGTCAGTTGGTGTTTCTGTGTGGAGTTTGCATGTTCTCCCCGTGTTGGCGTGGGTTTCCTCCGGGTGCTCCGGTTTCCCCCACAGTCCAAACACATGTGGTATAGGTAAATTGAGTAAGCTAAATTGTCCGTAATGTATGTGTGTAAATAAGTGTGTATGGATGTTTCCCAGTGATGGGTTGCAGCTGGAAGGGCATCCGCTGCGTATAACATATGCTGGATAAGTTGGCGGTTCATTCCGCTGTGGTGACCCCAGATTAATAAAGGGACTAAGCCAAAAAGAAAATGTATGAATGAATGAATCATCATCAATAATAATAATAATAATAATAATAATAATAATAATCATCATCATCATCATCAATAATAAAAATAATAATAATAATAATATTAATAATAAATAGTAATACTTTTTTCTTGAGTCATCATCTTCATCATTATCAATAATAATAATAATCATTATCATCATCATCATCAATAATAATAATAATAATAAAAACAATAATAATAATAATCATCATCATCATCAATAATAATAATAATAAAAACAATAATATAATAATAATAATAATAATAATAAAAATAATAATAATCATCACCAATAATAATAATAATAATAATAATCAGTAATAATAATCATCATCATCATCATCATCAACAATAATAAAAATAATTCAAAAAATAGTAATAATGTTAATAATAAATAGTAATACTTTTTTCTTGAGTATTTTAGAATAATTTCTGAAGCAATAATGAATCTGAAAAATCTCGAAGCAACGTGAGCTCCTGATCTCCAGCAGAAGTTCTTCATTCCTGATGGTCAGATGTTGTTTCTTCATTTCCTTTTTTCTCAGACATCAGGAGGCCTTTAAAGGCACTGTCTCTAAGGTCTGTGTTTCTCAGCATTCTCGCACATCCCGAGGGTCTTTATAAACTCTGCATGATCCCACAGACACACACTTTTTTCCCCTCCTAAATATTATTAAGTGTCTAAATGCTCAACTGTTTCATGTTTTTTATACAGCTATTTATTTATTTCATTTATTTATTTATTTAGTAAAGTTTTAGCAATTTATTTATTCATTTATTTATTTACTTACCTACTTATTTATTTATTTTGTTTAGTTTTAGCTATTTATTTATTTATTTATTTATTTACTTACCCACTTATTTAATTATTTAGTTTATTTTTATTTATTTATTTTTATTTATTATTATTATTTTTTATTTACTTACCCACTTATTCAATTATTTAGCTTAGCTTTATTTATTTATTTATTTATTTATTTATTTATTTATTTATTTATTTATTTATTTATTTATTTATTTATTTATATATTTACTTCCCCACTTATTTAATTATTTAGTTTATTTTATTTATTTATTTTTATTTATTTATTTATTTATTTATTTATTTACTTCCCCACTTATTTATTTTGTTTAGTTTTAGCTATTTATTTATTTTTTAATTACTTACCCACTTATTTATTTATTTTGTTTATTTATTTATTTATTTACATACTTATTTATTTTATTTAGTTTTAGCAATTTATTTATTTATTTACTTACCCACTTATTTATTTTGTTTAGTTTTAGCTATTTTTTTTTTTTTTTATTACTTACCCACTTATTTATTTATTTTGTTTATTTATTTATTTATTTACATACTTATTTATTTTGTTTTAGCAATTTATTTATTTATTTACTTACCCACTTATTTATTTTGTTTAGTTTTAGCTATTTTTTTATTTTTTTATTACTTACCCACTTATTTATTTATTTTGTTTATTTATTTATTTATTTACATATTTATTTTGTTTAGTTTTAGCAATTTATTTTTTAATTTTTTTATTACTTACCCACTTATTTATTTATTTTGTTTATTTATTTACATACTTATTTATTTTGTTTAGTTTTAGCAATTTATTTTTTTATTTTTTTATTACTTACCCACTTATTTATTTATTTATTTATTTATTTATTTATTCTGTTTAGTTTTAGAAATTTTGTTTTATTTATTTATTTGTTTGTTTATTTATTAAGTATTTCTTTATTTGGTTGTTTGTTTGTTTGTTTAAGAATTCTGTTTAGTTTTAGCAATTTATTTATTCATTCATTTTTTAATTTATATTATTTCATGTAAACATAAACAAAAATAACAACTTTATCTGCCAAAAGTAGCATTACTCGTTTGCCTTCATTTTAAAAATAAATTTAAGTTGCTTAAATTCTTAAATTACAAACTGGAACAAGATTGAGTGAATTATGACATAATAAAATTTTTGGGTGAACTGTATCTTTAAGATATCGTCAACTTAGAATTATAAAGTTCTATCTGACATTTTTGTCAAAATTAAGTTATTCACATATTCTTATTAAATGACAACTTATTTACATTATGTGATGTTTTTTTTATAAGTTGTTTACATTTTAAGACTTTTTATTAAAAAAAAAAAAAGTTTTTTCTCAAAATTGAATGTGAAATATTTTTATTTGTATATAGTCAGTGAAACATGTTCAGTGTTTATTAAACTTTGTTCAACAACTCATTTGCTCATTGTCTGTTTTCTTTTAAAGTCTTTGATATTATTGATATAATTTGATATTTGATCATTTAATTCATGGGACATAATTCAATAAATTCATTCATCATTCATTTTCTTTCGGCTTAGTCCCTTTATTAATCAGGGGTCGCCACAGCGGAATGAACCGCCAACTTATCCAGTATATGTTTTACACAGTGAATGCCCTTCCAGCTGCAACCCATCACTGGGAAACACCCATACACTCTTATTCATTCACACACATACACTACGGACAATTTAGCCTACCCAATTCACCTATACCGCATGTGTTTGGACTGTGGGGGAAACCGGAGCACCCGGAGGAAACCCACGCGAACACGGGGAGAACATGCAAACTCCACACAGAAATGCCAACTGACCCAGCCGAGGCTCAAACCAGAGGTCTTCTTGCTGTGAGGCGATCGTGCTACCCACTGCGCCACCGTGACGCCATAATTCAATAAATATAACTCAATAAATCATATAAAGCATAAAATTCAGTAAATATTACCATATTAATTACATCATATTAACATTTGCACTGGACAAAACATTTAGCACAGCCTTGTATGCTTAATTTGAACAAGAAAAGATATTCATCCTAGAACATGAAATAAAAAACTTTCTCAAACATCAACATATTGTTACAACACCATTTTTTATTTTTTTTAATTAAATTTATAAGCAGACTGATTGTATTTCTTGAAAAGTAATGCTTCAATTAATGAGATAGAACCTTATAATTCCAAGCGGAAGATGACTTTTTAGAATGAGAAGGTTCCATCTGCATTTGCCCTGCTTGTTTTACCCCAATTTGCAAATGTAAGAGAACTTTGATAATTTACATTTGGAGTACATTTAGGGTCTCTGTCATGTTAATGTATGAAAGAGAACTGTTACACACATATTGTTTGCTATATGGAATGCAAAAACTTTGAAGCTTAATATCTTAAAATCATTTAGAACGCAGACAGAACCTTATCATTCCAAGGTGACGATATGTCGGGGTCAAACAGACACTAATCAGTCAGGATTTTTAACTCTTTATGAAGAGTAAATGTAGTAGGTATATTGACCCAGCAGGTGGCGCTGTCTGAACAGTAATGAAAGCATGAAAAGCGACAGAAACACGGAATCAAATCATGTAAACAAACAAAAAAAAGTCACTGATTATTTGTTTTAAATCACATTATATTCATATTACTGACTAGTTTCAAGCTTCTTTATTTATAAATAGCTTAGTCTGAAAGACAAAATGTCCTTCTGAATATGTGAGATTAAGCTGAGTTTTGAAGGTTACAGGGATAGTTTAGCTACCCAAAAATTAAAAGTATGTAATCATTTATTTCACTTGTTTCAAACCTGTTTGACTTTTTTTTCTTCTCTTAAACACAAAAGATTTCCTCCGGGTGCTCCGGTTTCCCCCACAAGTCCAAAGACATGTGGTATAGGTGAATTGGGTAAGCTAAATTGTCCGTAGTGTATGTGTGTGAATGAGAGTGTATGGGTGTTTCCCAGTGATGGGTTGCAGCTGGAAGGGCATCCGCTGCGTAAAACATATGCTGGACAAGCTAATTCAGCTAAAAATAGTCACTTAAATGGGCAAATAACTGCGAAAAGCAGTTAAGAAAAAAGAACCACTCCACTTTTTAAGAAAAAAGAACCACCCCTTTTACCAGGCTGGCTACGGGCCTGGAGTGTGTGTATATGTGTGTATATACATCATACTGTATGTACCAAATGTCCCCACAAGTATAGCAATACCAGTAAATTTTGACTTTGTGGGGACATGAAAAATGAAAATTTAAATGACAAAAAAGCCCATAAATAATGTGTGTGAGTGTGCATGTGTGTGTGTCTGCATGTGTCTCTGTATGAGTGTATGAGTGTGTGTGTGTGGTCCTGGTATTCACATTCTGTATGGACCAATTGTCCCCATAAGTATAGCAATACCAGTAAATTTGGACTTTCTGGGGTAATTTCAGAATGAATTGAAGAATTTGAAAATGGGGACAGACCTTAAATAAAATGAGTGTGTGCGTGTGTATGTGTGTCTCTGCGTATGAGTATGTGTATTTGTGAAGGTATGTGTGTGGTCCTGGTATTCACATGCTGTATGTACCAAATGTCCCCATAAGAATAGCAATACCAGTACATTTTTGACTTTGTGGGGACATTTCAGAATGAATTTAAGTATTTTGAAAACTTAAATGACAAAAAAGTCAAGTGAAAATGTAAAAATACAGATTGTTTTTGCTACAGGGAGAGCCTATAAATAATAACATGCATGTGTGTGTGTGTGTGTGTGTGTGTGTGTGTGACCCATAATACACACCTCATGATAATGAAAGATGTCTGAAACACATCTGGTTTGTGGAAAGAGGCGGAAACATCATTTGAAGTCTGGAATAAAACATGCTGAAGGTGGAAGAACCTGCTCTACATGACATAATACATGAAAACATGCGGTCTGGATTAGACTCCTTGAAGAGCTTGTTGCATATAAAAAGGCAGGAAATAAATTACATTTGTTCAAAATTGCATATACACCACTGCTAAAAAGTCTGTCAGAGATTTTTCATGCTTGTAAGTTTCTCACACACACACCAAGGATGCATCAAAATACAGTAATGATGTGAATTTATTCTCTACTGGGATGCGTGGTAAAGTGTGAGGTATTACTGTGATTTAAATGTTGAATGTTCAGCATTTCTCAAGCCTTCATTCAGAAATCCTTCTGATATGATGATCACAAAAATGAGTATCAATGATTATTGCTAATGTAGACTGTAACATATTGAATTTTAAACAAATATTCTGTCTTGTAATAAATCTTTTGTTCAAAAATTAGAAAGAAAAACCCCTAAAACATTAACATTTTACAGTTAATTTATTATTATTATTATTTTTCTTAATAAAGTTCAAGTCAGGCTGCACGGTGGTGCAGTGGGTAGCACAATCGCCTCACAGCTAGAAGGTCGCTGGTTCGAGCCTCGGCTGGGTCAGTTGGCATTTCTGTGTGGAGTTTGCATGTTCTCCCCGTGTTGGCGTGGGTTTCCTCCGGGTGCTCCGGTTTTCCCCACAAGTCCAAAGACATGTGGTATAGGGGAATTGGGTTAGCTAAATTGTCCGTATGTGTGTAAATGAGAGTTTATGGGTGTTTCCGAGTGATGGGTTGCAGCTGGAAGGGCATCCGCTGCGTAAAACATATGCTGGATAAGTTGGCGGTTCATTCCGCTGTGGCGACCCCAGATTAATAAAGGGACTAAGCCGAAAAGAAAATGAATGAATGAATGAAGTTAAAGCCAATAAAGTGAATTAGTAGAATAATTCAGTTGCTGTTTTAAAGATGTCCACTAGAGGACCTTTGTCAAAGTGTGCAGATGATCTTTAAAATCATTTTTGTCTACAGGTTCACCATCAGCTCATTTAAACCCAGCATTTTATTATTTTTCCTGTGGATCACAAATATTTACCATCTTTCCGGTGCTAAAGCAATTTATAAAATCATCATAAAAAATAAACAACCACCTCCAATGAGTCCAACTTTCAATATATTCCAGATATCAGCATATAAAAATATACACTACACATATACTACCAAAAATAAATTATTTATTTATGCAATATTTGAATGTACATAGTGTCTTATTGTACAATTATTATTATTATTATTATTATTATTATTATTATTATTATTATTATTATTATTATTATTATTATTATTATTTTTCAATCATTCATTCATTCATTCATTCATTTTCTTTTCGGCTTAGTCCCTTTATTAATCTGGGGTCGCCACAGCAGAATGAACCGCCAACTAATCCAGCATATGTTTTACACAGCGGATGCCCTTGCAGCCACAACACTGAACACGGAACAAATTGGCGACAGTAAAGTTTTCAGGTTGTTTCGGTGTGAACGAACATCACCTCCACATACTGGAGCTCTGACTCACACATATATAATTCACAGGGGCAAAAGTGGCTCCTCCATATATTATTAAGTGAAATAACCTCTCATTTAAGATCAAGCGTGTAAAACAGAAGGACTTTGTGCTGATCTAAAAAAGAAAGTGCAGACGCAGCAAGAGAACAGCTCATATGGGAATGTGTTGCTGCTCTTTCATTGTCCGGAACAATGATAATAATTAACTTTCTCTCCGCTTATATGCTGCATGGCAAGATGTTTCAGGACCACAAAATTGGATAAAATGAGGGAGGATGGCTGGTGAAGTGTGTGGTGTTATATTTAAAGCAGCTTTACTGGACACTGAGGCTCTGTTCTAAAACACAGAGAGCACACTCGCTTTGGGATATAATAAGCATGAATATATATATATATATAGTTTTTCAAAGAGATAAAACAAAAATAAATAAATAAATAAATAATGTTTTAGAGGAAAAACATGTTAAAAGTCATATTTATTTATTTATTTTACTTGTTTACTTATTTATTAACAAAGGCTCACTTTATTTATTTATTTATTTATATGTTTGTTTGTTTATATGTTTGTTTGTTTATATGTTTGTTTGTTTATGACTAGTTTACTTATTTACTTATTTACAAAGGCTCACTTTATTTATTTATTTGTTTATTTATTTTACTTGTTTATTTATTTACAAAGGATCACTTTATTTATTTATTTGTTTATTTATTT
>CAIGQV010000355.1:1548034-1560374 GCA_903798115.1 Danio jaintianensis | reverse complement strand
AACAAGTAAATAAATAAAACAAACAAACCAGTAAATAAATAAATAAATAAAACAAGAGAGTAAATAAATAAATAAATAAAACAAGTGAATAAATATATATTTTTTATAAAATAAAATAAATAAATAAAATGTTGCTTTATGACACTTTTAGGTAATTTCTGACCAAAATGAGATGCATAAAAAAGCACAATTATACAAATACACTTTTCCAGATTTTTATATTTATATTTACATTTTAGGAGATACAAATCACATCTTTTGATTGAGGGATTTTGGATTTAAAATACTGTATATTTGACATAATATTTTTGACACTGATAGATTATTATAAGAGATAGTATTTTTAACACCTACACTCTGAAAAACACTTCTTTTTTTTTTACCCAATGTTGAGTCAAATATGGACAAACGCAACCGTTGGCTTAATATGCATCATTTAAATTTAGTTGAAAACATTTAACCCAACGTGGATTTTGTAGATATTTATCCAACATTGGGTTAAAACAACCCAGCAAACTTTTTTAAGAGTGTAGATGTTAAAAATACTGTCTCATAATAATCCATGAGTGTCAAAAATATTGTCAAAATACAGTATTTGGCATTTTAGCGTCACAAATTTGGGCTTGAAGTTATACAAGTTACATTACATTAATAGGTTTGACGTCTTTGTAATTATTATATTGGAATTTATAAAATATGCTGGGTTGTCATAATCCAAGCCTGGGTCAAATATGGACAAGCCCAACCATTGTGTTAAAAAAGTGTCATTTAAATTTAATTGAAAATGAACACATTTGTCCATATTTGACCCAATGTTTGGTTACAACATAAGACATTTCTTAGATAATATGCTTCATAAATCTTAAACAATTTTGAAATCTCTTACATGCTTTAATTACATTTTATATTTTATTTTTACAGACTTTTACAGATTATATTTTTACAGGATATCTTCATTCATTCATTCATTTTCTTTTCGGCTTAGTCCCTTTATTAACCTGGGGTCGCCACAGCGGAATGAACCGCCAACTTATCCAGCATATGTTTTTACGCAGCGGATGCCCTTCCAGCTGCAACCCATCACTGGGAAACATCCATACACACTCATTCACACACATACACTACGGACAATTTAGCCTACCCAATTTACCTATACCACATGTTTTTGGACTTGTGGGGGAAACCGGAGCACCCGGAGGAAACCCACGCGAACACGGGGAGAACACACAGAAACGCCAACTGACCCAGCCGAGGCTCGAACCAGCGACCTTCTTGCTGTGAGGCGAACGTGCTACCCACTGCGCCACCGTGACGCCCACAGGATATCTTGTGCTTTCTAATTATAAAAATATTTGTCTTTAACTCTAAATATACAGCAATATGAACATGTTTTATTTGTGTATTTTAAGTATTTTTCAAACATTTCCCAACTGAAGCAAGTACATTGTTTCTCAGTATTTCCTATTGCATGTGTTTTGTTTTCTTATTTATTTTAGTTTGGCTATAAATACACACAGCTGAAGTCAGAATTATTAGCCCTCCTGTTAAATTTAAATTCTTTCATATTTTTTCCCCAATTTATGTTAAAGATTATTTTTTTTTACAGATTTCTAAACATAATAGTTTCAATAACTAATTTCTAATAACTGACTTATTTTAGCGGCACGGTGGCTCAGTTGGCATTTCTGTGTGGAGTTTGCATGTTCTCCCCGTGTTGGTGCGGGTTTCCTCCGGGTGCTCCGGTTTCCCCCACAGTCCAAACACATGCGCTATAGGAGAATTGGATGAACTAAATTGGCCATAATGCATGAGTGTGTGTGTGTGTGAATGTGAGAGTATATGGGTGTTTCCCAGTACTGGGTTGCGGCTGGAAGTGCATCTGCAGAGTAATACATATGCCGGAATAGTTAGCGGTTCATTCCGCTGTGGCGACCTCTGATAAATCAGAGACTAAGCCGAAGGAAAATGAATGAATGAATGACTTATTTTATCTTTGTCATGAGGACAGTATTAATATTTTACTAGTTACTTTTCAAGATACTAGTATTCATCTTAAAGTGACATTTAAAGGTTTAACTAGGTTAATTAGGCAAGTTAGGGTAATTAGGCAAGTCATTATGTAACGATGGTTTGTTCTGTAGACAATCGAAAAAAATATTGCTTAAGGGGGCGAATAATATTGACCTTAAAAAATTAAAAACTGCTTTTATTCTAGCCAAAATAAAACAAATAAGACTTTCTCCATAAGAAAAAATATTATAGGAAATACTGTGAAAATTTCCTTGCTCTGTTAAACATCATTTGGGAAATATTTGAAAAAGAATAAATATTGCACAGCAGGGCTAATGGTAACACTTTATTTTGATGGTCCCTATTGCACATTTTGTTAACTAAAAGATGCATTGCAACTACGTACATGCCAATTACTTCTCATTTGAGTATTAGTAGACTGTCTGCTTAATATCTGCTGATACTGTTGCTTCAACAGACATTTAACTGACTATAAGAAACTTTGCAATTACATGTCAACTTAACCTAACAGTCTACTTATAATCTATTGAGAATTAGTTGGCATGTAGATGCAATGTAACTTAAATTCAACAAAATGCGTTAAAGGGACCATCAAAATAAAGTGATACTTTAATATATAATTTAGCCCTCAACTATTTTTGTGCACTGAGTTTTATTTTTAAACCGACACACACTCCAAAGCCATTCACGGAATGATGATTATGATTATGAATGATGAATGTGCAAGCTGATGTTGATTGATTCAGCAGCTCGTTTGTGTAAACACCGAACTCTAATGACTCTACGCTTCATTCGTGACTCTTTTGGTCTGAAATGGGCAGATGAATGACTATCAGGCCTGCAGATTGTGCTGAGCGTGTTCACAGGCCGTCACTGCAAGGATAAAAATATTTCCCAAAATAATTTATTCAAGGATTCCTTTTCTAGGTCAGATTTCCATGAGAGTCGTGCACTATATTTACAGGCCGTTTCAGGAGAGGGATGAATGTACACTCGTTCTGTTGCTGACAATGACGCGTCTCAACAGTTGTGTGTATTTCAGATCCTCCATCAATAATGCTGAAGGACACACGCTTCAGGATGATGTCGCTTTTAGCTCGCTTTATAAAGCATCGTCCGTCAAACTACAGGAGATGAATTTATCCCAACGCTTTAAAGAAACACCATAAATTTCATCTGTATCTCAGCTGTTCCTCTCAGAGGTTAAAGACTGAAAAAATTTACTTTCTTCTCTAAAGTTTCCAAAGAAGTCTTAAAGTTTGAATCAGACATTTCAAAATGAAATATCATTGGTTAGTTTGGACTAAAACATCTTCACAATATATATATATAAGTCAGCACTTTACTGAGTCAATTTTTTTCTGGAGCAGCAATATTTATAGTTTACAAAGTTTATAATTTACAAAACTAGCTAGTACTCTATAGTACTGTATGCAATTTACCAATATCGGTATTGGTATGGGAATTGACCAAGAGTTTTTTGTTGAATCTGGTATCGGCCAAACAAATGCCCTTCAATATGATGACAAAAGCCTCATTCTCCCACTTTTCAGTACTGTATGCAATTGAACAATATCGGTATCAGAATCGGTTGAAAGTTTTTTGTTCAGACCGGTATCGGCCAAAAATAAAAATCATACAAGCTGACAAAAGCCTCAGTCTCCCACTCTTCAGTACTATGTGCAATTGACCAACATCGGTATAAGAATTGGCAGCGAATTTGAATGTTATTAGTCGATTGAATGGGCGTTATCAGTGGTTTATCAGCTGATAGATATGGGCCAGTAGGGGCCTTCTGCGCCTACTGGTAGGCTCAGAAGGCTGTTATCAACCATGCACATGGTTAATCAGCTATATGAGATATCAAATATCTGCTCTTCTCGCGTAAATCTAGCAGAGGCCGCTCCGATTAAACCGCCCTCCTCCTTCCCTAAACCCAACCGTCATAATTTTTTCAAAAGCACCGATTAACCCGCCCTCCTCCTTCCCTAAACCCAACCGTCAGTTGAATAAAAAGCAATAAAAAACAAATAATTTACTTGTTCGGCTTTTGTCTTAGCTGCTTTCTGAAACCGTTCTTCGCCAGACTTGAACCCTGTCATCACTGTCAACTCCGCACCACGTCACAAGTCTGCCGACGTACACGGTGAGCCACTGGAGAAACTAATAACAGCTCAAAATCCATTCATATGGAGGTAAGCGTGTATACCGCCACGCAGCGTTCGTTTTAAAGACAAAATGCAGAATGAGCCTATGCTGATTATTTATTAAATTATATTATTTCCCATTAATTGTATTTTATTAACGTCTACCCCTACCCCAACCCTAAACCCAACCGTCACAGTAATGTAAAAACAGATCTGGATCTGAACTCTTCTCTATTAGTATAGCTGATAAATTATGTGGATAGTTGATAACAGCCTTCTGAGCCTACCAGTAGGCGCAGTAGACCCCTACTGGCCCATATCTATCAGCTGATAAACCACTGATAACGCCCATTTAATCGACTGATAACATTCGAAGCGGGTGGAATTGGGCAAAATGTTTGTAGGAGTTGGTATAGGTAATAAAAAAAAAACTATTGGTATAGTTTTCAAAAAAAACTTCTGACCGATTTTGATACCGATATTGGTCAATTGCATACAGCACTGAAGAGTGGGAGACTGAGGATTTTGTCAACTTGTTGTATGGGTGTATGATTTTTATTTTTGGCTGATAGCGATTTCAACAAAAAACTTTCAACCGATTCTGATACCGATATTTATCAATTGCATACAGTATGGAAGATTGGAAGACTGAGGCTTTTATATACTTGTTGTATGGGTGTATGATTTTTATTGTTGTCTGATACTGATTTCAACAACAACAAAAAAACACTTTCAACCGATTCTGATACCGATATTGTTGAATTGTATATAGTACAAGTAAAGTGGGAGACTGAGACTTTTGTCATCATGTTGTATCAGTATGGCATTGTTTTGGCCGATACTGATTTCAACAAAAAAAATTTGCCCGATTCCTATACCGATACCGGTATTAGTCAATTGCAGAGTACTAGCTAGTTTTTTCTAAAATAGTCATAGTAGCCTGTCTCAAAATAATGGTACAGTACAAAAAGTATAACCAGAGAACCATTTTTAAATGACTTTTGGAGTTTGTAGCTCTTCAATTAAGCTGTTTATTGCTAAACTGAACTGAAACTGAATAATGTCACTTTTTACAGATGCTTTTTTTCTCAGATTTGCATAATTCATTTGCATCATAAATGGAAAAGTCACAGTTTTGCATTTGTTCGTCACATAAAGTCATCAAAGACCTTCAGAAGACTCACAGGTAAAGCGTGCCTGATTCTGTTTTATTACTTTTTTTTTTTTTTTGTGGGATCAGAGAAAGGATCAGTGGAGTCTGAGGCTCAGCAGGAGACCCTGCTCTATACCCATAAAAGCCTAACAAGAGTAGCTCAAAATCCTCATTCAGCAAGAACACAGATCTGCATCCTCCAGGAGAACCAGCATCAGAGAAAACCCTAGAGGAAAAGACTGAAACCCCACACATTTCCTCTTTCCTCCAGCTTATCTGTGTTTCATCCCTCGCTCACAGTTCCTGCTGATGCAGCTGAGAATCCTGAGCTTCATCTGCATTTCTGGAGACATCCTGAAATTAAGTATAACACTATACAATTGAAGTCAAAATTATTAGCTCTCGTGTGAAATTTTCTTTAAATATTTCCCAAATGGTGTTTAACAGAGCAAGGAATTTTTCACAGTATTTCCTATAATATTTTTTCTTCTGGAGAAAGTCTTATTTGTTTTATTTCAGCTAGAATAAAAGCAGTTTTTTATTTTTTTAAAACCATTTTAAGGTTAATATTATTAGCCCCCTTAAGCAATATTTTTTCGATTGTCTCCAGAACAAACCACTGTTATACAATGACTTGCCTAATTAAACTAACTTGCCTAATAATTCTGACTACAACTGTACAATGTATAACAGCAGGTTAACTATATATTGTACACCCTATACACAACACCTCAACTATTTCTGATTTTGAGTGTAATGTAATAATGTTAAAGCTGCTACACAATGCACTTTAAATAAACTACTGAAGGCCAAATGGGATGTACATATTTAATTTATAGGAAAAGCATACATATTCCCATATTATGATTGTACACATTTGTAAAATAAGGGTAAAACAAACGGAAACTGATTAAATTATTATAAATACTACTACTATTTATTATTATTATTATTAGTAGTAGTAGTAGTAATAATACAAAAATAAATAAATGTATAAAAATAAATGTGTTATATTATAACTTAAATGTAATAAAATAATTTAAAGTTATAATATAACTTAAATTTATTTTGATACATTTATTTATTATGTATTATTATTATTACTATTACTACTACTACTAATAATAATAATCCATAAATAAATAAATGTAATAAAATAATTTTATGTATGTATTATTTATTATTATTTATGGGCGTCACGGTGGCGCAGTGGGTAGCACGTTCGCCTCACAGCAAGAAGGTCGCTGGTTCGAGCCTCGGCTGGGTCAGTTGGGTCAGCTGGGTCCCCCACAGTCCAAACACATGCGCTATAGGTGAATTGAATAAGCTAAATTGGCCATAGTGTATGTGTTTGAATGCAGGAGTGTATGGGTGTTTCCCAGTGATGGGTTGCAGCTGGAAGGGCATCCGCTGTGTAAAACATATGCTGGATAAGTTGGCGGTTCATTCCGCTGTGGCGACCCCTGAATAATATAGGAACTAAGCCGAAAAGAAAGCAAATGCATGAATGAATTAATGAATAATAATAATAATAATAATAATAATAGGGCGTCACGGTGGCGCAGTGGGTAGCACGTTCGCCTCACAGCAAGAAGGTCGCTGGTTCGAGCCTCGGCTGGGTCAGTTGGCGTTTCTGTGTGGAGTTTGCATGTTCTCCCCGTGTTCGCGTGGGTTTCCTCCGGGTGCTCCGGTTTCCCCCACAAGTCCAAAAACATGTGGTATAGGTAAATTGGGTAGGCTAAATTGTCCGTAGTGTATGAGTGTGTGTGGGTGTTTCCCAGTGATGGGTTGCAGCTGGAAGGGCATCCGCTGCGTAAAACATATGCTGGATAAGTTGGCGGTTCATTCCGCTGTGGCGACCCCAGATTAATAAAGGGACTAAGCCGAAAGGAAAATGAATGAATAATAATAATAATAATTAAAAACAACAATAATAATAAATACAAAAATCTAATAAAAAATGAATAAACAAATAAACAAATAAACAAACAAACAAACAAACAAATAAATAAATAAATAAATAAATAAATAAATAAATAAATAAATAAATAAACAAACAAACAAACAAATAAATAAATAAATAAATAAATAAATAAAAATAGCAAATGATTAAATCTGGATTACATAGAAAAATAAGATGACAGAAAAGTAGCATTATTGCATTTTATGATCATGTGTATTATTTAAATTTTAACAGTATTTAAAACCGGAGAATATATCAAATATATAGCGCCACGACCATTATTACAATTGTTAGGTCTAAATAAATTCATTTAGAGTGACACTGAAACTACTGACGTGGGAAATCCAAATAAACTTGCCCATGTTTTAGACTTTTTTACTGTTGAATTTTAATATATGCTCATTACAAAAAAATACTGTGATTTGTTGTTGCCATTTTAAACAAACTGTCAAGCTTAGAAAAAAAAAAACCAAGTGAATATAAATACGCATGTGAATCATAGCCTTTCGACTTTGCGACTAAAAAAGAGAGAAAAAAATCATCTCCTTTTGTGTGGTTCAGATCATAAAGTTTTGATATGACTTTTGTTTTTGGACTGAACCATTATGAGCTCACAGAGACAGATACATTTTGTTAAGTTCTGCATTCAATAGATGAATCAGTGTTATTGTTCAGTGTGATGATGACTGAATAAAAGCACAATATACCAGTAAATCCTAATCTTACTTTGACCCAACACAGGAAGTGAGCTCATAAAGGACAGGATGTGTGTATCGCTTTCAGAAGCGGATGCTGTGTGTTTGTTCACCCCTATACACTGTCCTGTTATTTCATCTCCAGATTTAAAAAGCAGAATAGCTCTGTGATTGGACTACAGCATTTCACCAGTAACGAATCAAAAGGAGGCTGAAGATTTCAAATATGACCGTTTCTGTCATTGCTCATTGTTAAGAGTGAAGCCTCTATTGTGTGTTTCTGATCTCCTTCCCATAATTCTCCTCTGTTTTCCTGACACAACGCCTCCTGGCAGCTCTGTACAATAGTATTGACACTTAGTGCCCTTAAAACAATATATATATATCCTCACAGCAAGAAGGTCGCTGGTTCGAGCCTCGGCTGGGTCAGTTGGCATTTCTGTGTGGAGTTTACATGTTCTCCCCGTGTTGGCGTGGGTTTCCTCCGGGTGCTCCGGTTTCCCCCACAAGTCCAAAGACATGCGCTATAGGTGAATTGGGTAAGCTAAAATTGTCCATAGTGCATGTGTGTGAATGGGAGTGTATGGATGTTTCCCAGTGATGGGTTGCAACTGAAAGGGCATCCACTGCGTAAAACATATGCTGGATAAGTTGGCGGTTCATTCTGCTGTGGCGACCCCAGATTAATAAAGGGACTAAGCCGAAAAGAAAATTAATGAATGAATAATAATAAAATAATTTTTTTGTCAGTGTATATGTCAGACCACAGAATCGTTAAAATGTTAACGTTAATTACAAAAATAAAAAAAACAAGATATCTAACAGCATTTTTAAAGAAATTATTCAAATAAAATATAGTTACTCAAAAAAGTTTTTTAAGTTTAAAAAAAATGTATTGGTTAAAAGAAAAGGTTAATAGGATTTTAATAATAATTTCCTTTTGAAATACAATTTTAATTGAAATGTATTAATTGCATTAATAATTTAAATCAAATAAATTAAATTGTGTCAATGTATGTGTCAAACTACAGGATTATTAAAATGTTAATGTTATTTGTTTAAAAAAAAACAAGCTAGGTAACAGCATGTTTAAAGAAATTATTTAAATCAAATATAATTATAAAAAAAAAAAAACAGTTTATTTTATATTTTTATTTTAATAGAATTTTATTATAATAATTTTAGTTTTTTTAATATAATACTTTACATTTTTTATTAATTATTATTATTTTAATTATTATTATTATAAATTTTTAAGTAAATGAACTATGTGTGGGCGGCACAGTGGCTCAGTGGTTAGCACTGTGGCCTCACAGCAAGGAGGTCGCTTATTCGAGTCCTGGCTGGGCCAGTTGGCATTTCTGTGTGGAGTTTGCATGTTCTCTCCGTGTTGGCGTGGGTTTCCTCCGGGTGCTCTGGTTTCCCCCACAGTCCAAACACATGCGCTATAGGGGAATTGAATAAGCTAAATTGGCTGTAGTGTATGAGTGTGTGTGTGTGAATGAGAGCGTATGGGTGCTTCCCAGTACTGGGTTGCGGCTGGAAGGGCATCCGCTGTGTAAAACATATGCTGGAATAGTTGGTGGTTCATTCTGCTGTGACAACCCCTGATGAATAAGGGACTACACGGGAGGAAAATGACAGTATGAACTTTGTGCATATTCTTTCTGACCCTACTCGTAATCCATTTGTCACGCTCGCATCAGATTCTTTCATTTGAACACATTTGTTTCATCCCAAGATCTAGTTTTGAGTCTTAATCACAGTCACGCTGCTCATCCTCTGTGTTTATCATGTTGTTTGATCTGTGCTTCAGAAAGCCTGTGTTGTCTGTAAAGAGCATTTGGTCTCAATTACGTGAGTTTGACCCTCGTCCAGTCTTTCATTTAACCCTTGTGCATTGTTCAAATTGACTACCCTTTGGTTATGTTGGTGGCTGTTTTTGCCCCATTGACTTCCATTATAATCATATTTTTTGATTGCAAAGCCATGACAGCATGTAATCATGCATTCTTGATTGTTGCTGGTTTTCCCTGTTGGACAGAGGTAAAATGTGTCATTTTCACTGTTGATCATCAGTTGGCAGCATTAACCCTTTAGATAGGTCTGTGCAAAAAAGTTTCTGGCTTTTATATGGAGTTCTATGGAGTAAAACAGCAGATTATAGTGTGTGTGCAGAAATACACTTAATATGTTTATTATGTTCTGAGATCTGAGTTGCTTATTTTGATTTTCTCAGATATATCAAGATAAGTGTGCAAAGGTCTCTCTCTTACACACACACACACACACACACACACACACACACACACACACACACACACACACAATACTCCATACACAAGGCAGAAACTAGGCTTTTTTGCATTGCAATTGATGATCAGCAGTAAAAATGACAGATTGTACCTCTTCCCAACAGGAAAACCAGCAACAATCAAGAATGCATGATTATATGCTGTCATGGCTTTGCAATCAAAAAATGTGATTATAATGGAAGTCCATTGTAAGGGGCAAAAACAGCCCAGAACATAACGAAAGGGTAGTCAATTTGCCCAGAGTGTATTGTTGAATTTCTTTACATTTTCAAAGCATTTTCCCAAAATATGTGTCAAAATAAGATTTGCCAGCAAAAATCATCCATTTGTTTAAACACAGAGAAATTTGAGGCCAAATTAAGATTCAAAATCACAGCAGAGTGGATGAAAACATCCCCAACAGCACACAAGGGTTGACCTCAGGGCTGGCACTGACCCGCTGGTTACAGGTTTACTGGCTGCTGTTAACCCGACACACTGCTGCCCTTTATGTCTTCATCCCAGGCCTGTTGGTCAGTGTCTCTGCTGGACGAGTGACAGAATGGGATTCTTTGATGGACCTTTAGGGCTGTTTTAAGCCGGTGGGTCACTGGGATTGACTAACCTGCAGGGCTTTATGGTGTGTCTGTGTGTGGGTGTGGGTGTGTGTGCACTAGGGCTGCACAATATATTGTTTTAGCATCGATATCATAATGTGTAAATCCGTAATAGTCATATTCAATTCAATTCAATTCATCTTTATTTCTCTAGCACTTTTACAATGTAGATTGTGTCAAAGCAGCTTAACATAGAAGTTCTAGTAAATTGAAACTGTGTCAGTTCAGTTTTCAGAGTTGAGGTTCAGTTTAATTCAGTTCAGTGTGGTTTAATTTTCACTGCTGAGAGTCCAAACACTGAAGAGCAAATCCATCGATGCGCAGCTCCACAAGTCCCAAACCAAGTGGCAAGCCAGTGGCGAGGAACAAACTTCACCAATTGACGAAAGTGAAGGAAAAAACCTCAAGAGAGACCAGGCTCAGTTGGGCACGACCATTTCTCCTCTGGCCAAACGTCCTGTGCAGAGCTGCAGTCTAGGCGCCGGAGGCTGGAGAATGCTGGACGTCCATCGTGGAGAACTGCAGGTGTGAGTAGGTCACCGGCGGGTGTTCAGGCTGGCCCACGGGATCAATGCAGAGACTCGTCTGTCACTGGGGTCTTTCAGGAATCAGTCTCAAGCTCTCCACTCCTCCATGACCGCCACAGCATCATACGGCCTAATCCGGGGTTATGGAGACCTTTAGAAGTCCTCTATGGTTGGCATCATTTCTTCACAGGTCTTGGATCACATCAATGGCGCTGCGCAATCTCTAGAGGACTCGGGATGAGTATGGCAGGACATGCAATGTGGAGTGCAATGTGGAGTCAAAATTGTAGTTAACCAGGTACAACAATTCAGAACACATGATCATTTTGGAGCCATTTCAGTTTAACATAAAGTAAAAAGTGAAAGTTTCCCAATTGTGATTTTAAGGCCTCTGCAAACATGTCAAGCGAGTTTAAAGCATTTTTAAAACAAATGAACTGTTACGTTTGTAGCTTTAACAAAGATGAATTGCACTGAATTATTTGCACAATGAAGAATATACAGCTTTATTGTACATTTGATTCTTTTGTTTCTGTACCTGTATAGTTTTAGACTCCTTCATTTGCACGTTAGCATATTCTACTGTATCTCTGCTTGTAGTTTGTTTATTATATTTTATGCAAATGCACTCCCCTACAAAATCCTCCCAATCAATCTAAAATTATTAAGTTTATTAAATGAAATATTGCAATATAAATTATTCATTCATTCATTCATTCATTTATTCTCCTTTGGCTTAGTCCCGTTATTTATCAGGGGTCGCCACAGCGAAATGAACCGCCAGCATATTCCAGCATATGTTTTACACAGCGGATGCCCTTCCAGCCGCAACCCAGCACTGGGAAACACCCATACACTCTCACATTCACACACACACACACACACACACACACACACACACACACACACACAC